>CAUYRT010092241.1:0-10846 GCA_963574885.1 Lepilemur ruficaudatus | reverse complement strand
AGAAACCATAGGAAGTATTCCTGGTAGTTGCAGACAAGTCTATGATGTATTTAATAGATCAAACCAATTCCAAACAGACAATTTTAAAGGGCAGTTTGCCTGATAGCAAGAAAGATGCCTTCAGACTGTTTGTGAGCATTTTCCTCTATAGCCAGAAAACTTGTTAGCAGGAAGATGATTAAAAAAAAAAAAAAACAAAACAGAACACAGTGTATTTTAATTTAAATTCCTCCCACTAGTCAATAGCATCTAGGATGCTTTCACTAGAAATACAGTTCTTTGTTATCAACAAACTATATCTTCACAGGAGAAGGTTAGGAACAGAACAAGAAACATTACATGCATACTTTTGGGAGATTACAAGTACTAATTTTCCCTCTGACATTATTCAATCCTGAAATGTCACACAAGGGGAGAGAAATAGTTGAAAAATATGCCCAATAAAATATTGAAACCAAGAATCCACAGACTTAGATTTGAGTACTATTTGACTCTTAAAAATGAAAAAACCAAAAAATACAAAAACAGAAAAGCCATTTAAACCACCATTTTATTATCTCTAAATAGAGTAAAAATAGAGTAAAAAATTCCCCCTTCTAGTTCATAGTAATTTTGTGAGTGTCAAATGAGATACTGTGTGTAGTGTAGCTTTCTACACAGACTGCAGTGAACATACAGGACATGAGTATTTCCTGGGAAGACTGTGTCTTGCACATACGCAGAACTGTTAGGCAATGTGCTCCATCATCAATGAAGCTCTTAATCCATTACGTAACTAAGCCAAATAAAATAAAAAAGCATTTTGACAAACTATAACAAATGCTATTAGCAATGAAGACTATTTTAAGTCATAAAATATGCTTTTTTGCTCTTCTCAGATAAAAGTAATAAATGAATAATAGGAAAAGATCACAGTTTGCACTTGACTGTTTTATCCCAGTGTGAATCAACTGGAAGTTGACAATTGTACATATAACAACGGCATTTCCATATTATTTTTAACCCCTTAAAATAGGTAAGAATGACGGTGGGTTAATGGGTCATGGACTTCCCTCTGGACTAGCTTTAACTCCACAGATGATCTCTCACTAATCTCAACACAGTGGTTGAAAACCACCCTAGATAAATCCAAGCAAGTGTTTTATCTAACTGAGACAACTTTGTTATTTTTAAGTGAACTTCGTTCACTTAATACCCAATAATCCCATGACCCCCAGCATTCAAATCTTAGAATCCAATAGTCAATGTTTTCTGTATACTTTCTTTTATGAATTAAAATCACATACCTATAGCCCAAATCTGTTCTCTTAATCATCTCCTTTTACCTCATACATAACTTGGAGCAGCACTATTGTTAAGAGTCACTGCTATTGTGATTTTAAAAGATTGGCAGATCAAGGGAATACTCTAGATGCTGATTCTATCGTGGGGTAAAAGACTGTACATGTGGGTTGTACACTCACGGAAGTGCACACAGATTAGTCTATTGAGTGTACTCAAAGGGAAAGGTAATGGGGGCTATTTGTTGATACTTATGGGCCAAATCCTCCACTGGCTGTTTCAGAGGAACTTCCTCAGTCAGTATTCACACTGGCTCACAAAAGGAAGGAGCTATTATTTTATCTATCTAGGAAATAAAGGAACTGAAGATATTTAAGGTCATGAAGCTGGTCATTGGCAAACCAACACACACCTGATCCTCTGCCTCTGCCCCCTACCCGACCCCAGTATTTCTCAAGCTCAGTGACAAGTTTTCTGCAGGAAGGGGAGGGAGACACACTGAAGAGCTTGCTCTTCTTGCTCTAGCAATGGTCAGCCTTCAGCTGGGCAACATAGTGAGATCCTGTCTCAATAAAAAATTAAAAAAAATCATCTGGGTGTGGTGGCATGCACCTGTAGTCCCATGAACTGGGCAGGCTGAGGTGAGAGGATCACTTGAGCCCAGGAGTTCAAGGCGACAGTGAGCTATGATTGTACCACTGCACTCCAGCTTGAGTGCAGCCTGAGAGCAAGACCCTATTTCTAAAACATAGCCAGCCTTTACTAAAAAGGCTCTTAAGTTTTACTATCAGAATATCAGAAAAAGGATTAAAACACTGTAGAAGTGATCCAATTATTTATAAACTTTGATAACACTGTTATCAACTATATATAGTTATATTTTTTAAAAAGTGAAGAGGTTTTTTTTACCTTAATGTTTGGTTGAGTTGGAAACTAAAAGGATACTTGTTCATACTATTCCTCAGCAAAAATCTGTTGACACTACTGTTATTTTTTTTCTTATTTATTTATTTGTTCATTCCTTCTCTTTAAATTTTAGCCGATTATTTAAGCATGGCCATTTGTCCTTGAGGCAAATTCTAGGAAAAATAAATGTCTATATTCTTAAAATGAGAAATTTCATTAAAGTCCTAATTGATTTAAAAAGTGCCACCTAATAATATAGTTTCAACAGGTATTTAATATGTAGGGATGTGTGGGCAGAACCCAGGCCCTGGGGAGAGAGTCAGCCAACCCCACCGGGCCCTCCCCATGTTTATCACCCAGCTCCCCACAGCCTCTGTGACGTAAACATAATTTTATTTTCCCTTGGTTGACTTTAAATCATGAAACTCTGGTATTTCTCTCTCTCTCTCTTTGTGTGACTTAGTTGGAAGAGTCCCAAGCAAATTAAACGGAAAGGCAGGTGGGGAGCGATGGAAGGCAGAAGAATATACACACAGATCTACAGAGGTTTTCTTCAAATCGTGGATTTTATGGTACATTTTTTCCTTTTCTTCTTTCTTGTTCTTTTCCACATTCCTCAATTTTTCTAAAAGTCAGTAAGTCAGTTATGTAGAATCAGAAGAAAAAGAAACTCTACGAAACTATGAATAATGGGAGCATAATTCTCTGGAGATCTGTCCAGGTTAGTGTGTATATCAGTAAATTGCTCTATTTTGTGCCTTCTGGTCAGCGGTGACTGAAAAGGAAGATAAAATAAAAATTGTTCCATTTGACTACTGTGTAGTATTCCACAGTATGAACCTACTGCACCGTTTCGAACCATTCTGCCATGTGAGGGACTTCTAGGCTGCTGCTAGCTTGGGGGTGTTATGGATAAAGCCACTGGGAACATTTACGTGCAGGTGTTTGTATAAACGTACTTCTTCGTCTCCCTTGAACATACGCCAGGAGGGCACTAGAGGGACCCAATGGCAGTTGCATCTTCAGTTTGATAAAAAAAAAACTGCCAAACTCTGTTCCAGTGTAGCTGTGCTATTTTACATTTCCACCCACAATGCCGGGGCGGGAGGGAACCGGTTTCTCTACATCATCACCAAAATTTGATGTCATAATGTTTTACAGTAGCCGTTATGATAGGTGTGTGGTGATATCTCATTAGAGTTTTAGTGTGCCTTTCTCTGACGGTGAATGATGCTGAACATCTTTCCATGAGCTGATTTACCGCCTGTGTTTTCGTCTTTAGTGCAGTGTCTCTTCATGTCTTTTGCTCATTTTCTAATTGGACAAGAACAGAGTTCTTTTTCACCCCCATTGTTGATTTTGGAATCTTGTAAATATATTTTAAATATTAGTCCTTTGGTGGAAACGTAGTTTGCAATATTTTCTCCCAGTCTGTATCTTATCTTCTTAATGGGGCCTTTTGAAAAACAAGAGTTTTTAATTTTGATAGGACACAATTTATCAATTTTTCCTTTTTTGATTTTGGTGTCAAGCTTAAGATCATTTTGTCTAATCCTAGATCCCAAATACCTTCTTTTGTTTCCTAAAGACTTTAAATCTTTAAGTTTAAGTTTATAATACATTTTGATTCTTCCATAAGATGTGATACTTTTGCTTTGCTTTGCTTTGTTGTTTTTGGTTTGTTTGCTTGGCCTACAGATGCCCAGTTGCTCTGACACCTCTTGTTGAAAGGTTGACTTTCCCCCATTGCATTGTTTTGCACCTTTGTCAAGAGTCAGTTGGCACCTTTGTGTGGGTCTGCTTCTCTGATCTCTGTTCTGTTCCTCTGGTCCATGTGTCTGTCCACCAATTCCACACCATAACGATTACTGTAGCTACAGGGAAGGCCTTAATATGGGGAGAGGGAGTCCTCTTATTTCACTCTTCCTTTTCAAGATTTCTTCAGCTATTTTAGGACCTATGTCTTTACACTAAAATTTTTAGAATAAGCTTGTCTACGTGTCTTAATATTGTTATGATTTCAATAGGCATAGAATTAAACCTATAAATCACCTTGAGAATAATTGACATCTTTATTACTGAGTCTTCCAATACACGGACATGGTATGTCTCTTTGATTTCATTCATCAGTGTTTTTTTCATTTTCAGTAACCAGATCTTGTATATATTTTGCTAAGTATATGGTTAAGTATTTCATTTTCTTGGAGAAATTTGAAAGACTATTATTATGTTTTTAATTTTGGTTTTTAAACATTCATTGTTAATATATAATGAATAATATATGTGATTCATTTTGCTTTCCTGCATAGATCTTGTATCATGTGTATTGACGAACTGATTTATTAGGATTAGACAATATTTTGTTTTGTATTTTGTGCAGGTTTTTTTTGGGTTCCAATCTCTATTTTTTTCTTAGAACCTAATGGTGCTTTCTTATAAATCTAATTTTTATCTATCAATATGAAAAAAAAAACCACGTTCTTCTCTCCAAACCATACAGATACTTTTGTTACACCTACAGAAAAAAAAAAAAATAGAAAACCAGATGAACATGTGTTATAATTGTTCAGGATTCTACTTGGGCTTTAGACAAGAAAAGTTTGTTTTTTTTTTATTACAAGTTAAATTTATTTAAAATAAGTCAGTAGCAACAACTGTTGACTATGTGCTATGTCTAATCAACTACCCCATTGTGCCAATTTATTTGTAATCCTGATAACAGGTAGCAGGTTGGTGACAGATCTTCCAAAATGGGTCAGTAACATAGCCAGAATATTAATAAGTTTTGTACGTATGTGCAGTTTGGATGTGTATGTGTGCTGTTACTTTTGCTTTGAGGCAAAGAAAACAGGTCCTGGCATAAGTTTCGTATGCCACCTGAGAATGCACAGAGTTAAACCGTGCACTAATGACAGAGGGTTTTCCCTTGTTGATAGAGGAGTCCACACTGGGAATTTCTTTCAGAATGTGCTATGTAGAGGGGCAAATTTAAAATTCTACCACTCAGCTTGTGGCATGACTTTGAAAATTGGGAATTGATATGATTTGAATATCAAATACATACAACGAGCATTTGCAAAGAACACCATCATGGAGCTTCAAGGGCCTGTGCCGCACCTACTGTGTCCCCGTGGGTGCTACTGTGCCCCAGCTCAGCAGGCTCAGAGATCCACGTGCATGAAATGTCTCCTGGGTGCCTACATGAGTACCCAAGACATACTTGGGATTGAAAGTTCAAATATAAATATTAATAAAAGATGTTACTATTTAAAAACAAACTTGCATAGCCCCTTCACCAAGTCAGAGGCTCACAGACTACAAAAACAACGTGTTGCTGAGTTTTTTACATGCCGTGTGAATACAATAGAACAATGTCTTCTCTCTTGTGGGTGAAGCTGTCTTTTACTTGGTGAAGTTTAATATGTAAATAAAAGCCAGATAAGGCTAAATTAAACAGTTGACATCAGTAAAGACAGTACGGTCTGCTAACGAGGACAGCAAAGGCTTCATCTTGCCCCCTCCCCCCCCCCGCCACCTTGCTCCTAAAAAGGAAAACCCTGTCTTTATTGTTTTCAAACTGTCTGGAACATGATAGCTAATTTTAAGTCCCTCCTGAAGAAATATGAGAATGACTTCATTAACCACAGGTTCAGATACATAAATCTCCACCAATGAAAATATTAATATATTAGTCACACACTGTTTTGTTTGGAAAGAGAAAATCTTGTCAGTAGTCTTCAGGAAAAGAACAGAATCTGTTTGATAAATTCAGGAAAAGAACAGAATTCATTTAACAAATTACACATTCAGAAGTACTTTGGGTCTTGTGACATTCCCAGAATACTTTGTCCATATTTTTCTAATCAGTCAGAATACTTCTTCAAAACATCTGGCGAAACAAATTCTAAACTCTTGCCACCTTGCAAACAGTGAATGCTACTATGGCCAATTACGTGTTTCTTGAAAATGTTTAGTTGGGAGAGCTGAAGTTGGAGATAGGGCAGAGTGGCTGCATCCTGCACAAAGGGTCCTGGGTAAGGGTTAGGGGGCCGAACCCTAGCAGAAACCCACTCCCCGAGCCTGTGCCTGGCACGAACACAGCCATGTATCCAGAAAGAAGGGCACCATTTTCTTTTCACAGAAACACACACACAGAGCTATCAATATTTAAATGACAAATAGTGAAATGAAGAGAAAGAAAAGTTTTTGCTCAGAATGTGTGAATTGGTCTGGCTTTGATGATGGCAAGACCAGCTTAAGGAGTAAGCAGGGGGCGTGCACCTACGAGGAGAGGGAAGTGGATGGAACCTTCTCTAACTCACACCATTTCATCCCCAGGCCAGCAAGGGCTCTGCACTGAAGGGGGCAGTGTGCCCATCTATACAGATATGTATAGACTGAACAGGTGCCAAAGTCCTCCACGGGGGAGACAGTACCCAAACAGCACTGGGTAAGGTCATGTCCACAGCATTATTATGAAAGATAAACTTAAACATAACCCTGCGTCTTAAATACTGCCTAAGGTAGGCCCCTGCATGGAAACTTCCCCATACTATGTAAATATTCAGACACCTGCCCACTTACTGATATCACTATGGATGAATGGGTTCTTTCCCTGGTTCATCTGGGACCCACCCATCTATTCCCACAGTCACCAGCATCGAGGACGCAGCTGCTGTCACCTCACACCCAGGCACTGAGCATCCTTAGGCTCTTCACACCTTTATCTCGTCTATTCAAATCCACCCAAATATTGCAGGAACTTCTTCATCCCTGTCTCCCATCCTGTGCTCCTCCAGTCTATTTTCTGCACTTCGCCAAAGTTATTGCTGTAGCATGAAAATTTTAGTGAACTCAATTCCTAAAGCAAAAGCAGTCAAGCATGCAAGCTCCCCAGTGTGGCTTTCGGGGTCCTTCCATCACCTGACTCCACATACCTCTGTGGCCCCTGATTTGGCCAGAGCCGCCAGAGCCATGGCCCTCCTGTCCTCCAAGCGCTGGACACACAGAACTTCCTTTGAGCCCTGGGATAGACCCCATTTTCATCCACCTCTGTTCCCTCTCTTATTCTGTTCTTCTCACTGGGAAAAGAATCCTCACACCTCCAAACCCCACAGAATATTCTGGATAAGTCCCATTGGTCTTCCCAGGCCACTTTTTCTGGGGAATCTTGTAGGTCAGATGTCTTTCCTATGAGCTCCCCTGAACTCTCTATTTCCTCTTCAATAGCACTTTATTAGATCCTATGGAGATTTCCTGAACATGTATCCCCTCCAGAGAGACGAGTCCAGCCTCTGAAACCCACACCATACGGAGTACACCAAGCAGTTGTCATCCTGGAGTGAAGACGATGAATGTATACACAAGCTCTCTCTCAGAATAACCTTCCCCAAATTTTGCTGCCATCATGTCAATTCTCCACTCATAAACATCTCCTGTAAGCAAATTCCCCTGGATGTTTTCCGGGACTCCCAGAACAGGACTACAACCCATCAGACCATTCTGATTTTGCAGGACTTTCTGCTCTCCTCTCCACTGCAGCTGGTCCCCATATCCCTGAATATCAATCCACTCTCATCTCCTTGCCCCTACCGGACCAGGATTCACATCTTGCCTATTCAGACTACTCACTTAGGCCCGACAAAGCTACAAATACTGAAATTTCTCTGACTATTTTAGCAGTACTCTCTCGAGTGGTTAATCTCATGTGTCAACATGCCCGGGCCATGAGGTGCCCAGACATTTGGTCAAACATTACTCTGGGCATGTCTGAGGGTGTTTCACATTTGAAGAGCAGACAGAGTAAAGCAGATAGTCCTCCCTAACATGGTGGGCGTCGCCCAACCTATCGAGGGCCTGCATAGAGCAAAAGCCTGAGGAGGAGGGTGCTCCTCCTGCCTGACCGCTGAGCTGGGGCATCAGAGTTTCCAGTCTCCAGACCAGCACTGAAGCACTGTCTCTTCTTGAGTCTGCAGCTGCCAGTTTTCACACTGCAACTTACCCTACTGGCCTCCCAGGTTCTCTGGCCTTCAGACTGCAACTGCAGCTGATCCACAGGTGCTTCTGGGTCTCCAGCTTGCCAACTGTGAATCATGGGACTTCTCAGCTTCCATAATCAAATGGGCTAATTCCTTATAATAAGAATCTGTATCTTTATCTCTATATTCTATTGGTTCCTGTTTCTCTAGGGGACCCTGACTAATACACGCTCTTTTCCCCATTTCACTAACTCATGTATTTAAATATTTAATAGGTCTTATTTAAATTAAAAAATTAAATGTCATCAACTTGATTCTTTTTGGATAGAGAGATCATGCCTTAAAATCCCTGGTTGATTCTCATAGAATCTACATTAGTACTGGGCATACGGAAAGTTTCATATACATCCAAAAGTTTGCATATATATTTCAAAGTTAGTTCCATTTTTACCTGATAGGTTTGCAGCATATCTAGGAAGAGCCGTATGTGGCTCGTTGATAAATACCTGGTGAACACAAGCTCTACCCCCAAAGGTTGGCAAAAGTAAGTAACAGATCAATGCCATAAAAGTCATTCTTTTGCCAAAATCAAAACAAACAACCCCCTCCCCCATTATAATGAAGAATTTACTGAGAAATGTTATCGGTGAAGAAAATTTAGTACAAGAAACAAATATCTAAATAAGTGATCAGAAATGATTAATTAGCTTTAAATCCTCTTAGGAGTGACAGGAAGGAAATGTGGCAAAATGAAGAGAAGGAAAGGAATGAGGAAATAATAAAATAGTGGTAAATCGATATACAAAGGGTCCACTTAATTAGCTTGATGGCCCTTCCTGATAAGATAATTAGACAAATAGCAAATTTAATCTTCAAAAAAATGGCATGTCCACACTCATGCACACAGACACACATCCCATGTACAAAGCTCAAGGGCTTGGTTTCATTACGGTGCGCGGAATGTACGCCAAAAACCTCTCTGTCACGTTAATATGAAACATCAGCACCTCCATTTTAACAAATTGGAATTTTGATCAAGAACGTAAATAAAATAAAATTATACCAATAATTTTTAAAATGTTTTATAAAGTAAAATTCAGGAAAATCTTTTCAACCAGAAAACTTTTTTAAAAATGTAGGCTATACCTAGTAAAGTAATCTTATCCAAGGCAAAGTATATAATTAAATGATGTCAGTGATGGGATATTAGAAGTAATTATTTCCAAATAGATTCATAAAGTAAATAAAACTAAATAACCCTCTTTTCTTCTTTGCTAAATATCAATTCTCATATAAAAACTGAGTAGAAATGCCTACTTGATTATAATTAATCACAATAAATAAAGAAAAAAATGGATGAAAATGTGGGTTCTACTCCCAGACCTATTATTCTATTGGATCTGTTTTTGTTCCTGTTTTTAAATAATTTCTAGTCAAGTGTGTCTTTTGGACCTGTTGTTGCGATTACTTATATGCTATATATTTTCAATAGCATTAGGTCATATAAAAATACAATTTACATATAACATTGCCATACTGAATTTTTAAAAACAAAGCCAAAATAATCTAAAAGAAAACTCATTGAAGGAAGTCAGAAGTAGCCAAAATAAACTCCACTTATTCTCAGTTTAGTTCTAACCTTCTTTGAACTACTCCAATATTGCTACCTGCATGCTTAATTTAAAATGCTTATTAATAACAATGAAACACTATTTATGAAATAATAAAATTCAAATAATGAGTTCAAATAATGAGTCAATACACCAAATAAGTAGCCCCTAGTCATGTATTGTGCTTTTAGGTCAAAAAGCATTTCTACATGAAGGAAAATTTCCAGAAAATGCTCAAGGATATTGACTAAATGTCATTATATATTTATATTTAAAAATTAACTGAAAGCCAAAAATCCTAAAAACTTATCAGGTCAGAATGATGTGCTTCAGTTCTAGTTGTAATACTCTAATTCTGAGATGTTAACACGAGAAATGCAAACAAGAACATTTTAAAGCAGTCAGTACGTAGAAAGGTACTGCATCAATATGAAATATTTAACACCCATTTTATGAAAGTTGGGTTTTAAAATCTCCAAGATAGTAGGCATGACTATTCAGGACTTAACATGTTAACTCAGACGAATAATTAATATTCTAATTTTTTCTCACTTAGAAAATGAAACAATATTATAATCTCGTATAAATTAGGTTATCCTTTCACTATTGCTACTACTATTAATGTTATCGCAATATCGTTATTTTGAAAATGACTCTAATTCTTTACACCAATTCCACCTATTAAAATTTTAATTAAATAAAACTATACAGAAATATATGATAAGTTCAGATGCATCTTCACTGTAAAATTCATCTTCAATTTTCAAACATACAAAAGTATATATTTCCTTAGAAATAAATTTAAATGAATTTATGGTACTGTGGATTCTTTACACATTCTTCTTTTTTTTATATAGTTTAGTACTTATTCGCTTTTTTATTGTTTCTATTTTTTTTCTTTTTTTTTTTTATTGGGGGAAAACTGCAAAGCATTTACAGTACAATGTTTACAGTCACAATTTGTAGTGAGCTCATTTCCCAAAATATATTACCACTCAAGTTGACTTATCTTGTTACATTCAAAAACCTACTCTGTCAAAGTAGTCCAGAGAGTACATACATAGTGCTCCA
>CAUYRT010092235.1:0-26578 GCA_963574885.1 Lepilemur ruficaudatus | reverse complement strand
CTGTGAGCTAGGCTGACGCCACGGCACTCTAGCCCAGGCAACAGAGTGAGACTCTGTCTCAAAAAATAAATAAATAAATGAATAAAATAAAAAATAAACATTAGTTTCTTTTATACTTCCTTTTGGATAAATGTACTAATTCACCCATCCTAATATTTTTTACAAAACTGACCGAATTTTTAATAGCATGTTTTTCTGACTGGCATTTTTAAAGATATTCACAGGGAAAAAAATGTCTAGGAGCATTAATCAGCGCCTGTCTTAAAGTCATGTCTTATGCGGTATAGTAAACAAAACCAAGAGTCTCAGGAAGTGGAAGTGTCATAGGAAAAAGGAAATAGGTCATGATTCCTGACATCAAAAATAAGACCTATTAGTGGAAACCATATGAAGTTGGCTCATTATAAAGGGACATGTTCTAAACATTAAATCTGTCTACGAGTAAAATATATTGTATAAAGTAGTAAGCTTCACAAATTCAAAGGAATCTAGAAAAACTAGATAGATATCTGTCTGACTTGTAGGGATGGGAAATTTCTGCTTCAGGTGTGAAGTTTCTGTATGATGGCTGCTTCTGAAATCTTCGATTTAAAAAGAAAATCTCTGCTAGTTTTCTAAATATCTTCGTAATCTTACTTCTTGGTTCCTTTTTGAAATTGCAAGTCAGATTAATGCCTTTACCACATTCCCCATTATTTTTCTCATTCTTACCTTTCCTGAAATAGTCTGTAAACTCTTTAAAATAACATATGTAATTTTCTTTACTATAATACATGTAAATTTCTTCCTATTATAAGGTACTTTCCCTATTTAACCTCATCTCAACTGAATCATTTCTTTGCATTCCAAAAAACTTCTTTTTAAAAGTATTTAACAAACACTTATCTTGCTGTCACTATGGGCAGGTGAAGTTTTAAGTTCTTTACAAGCTTAATGTGCTTACTCTTCATATCAACCCCATGAGGTAGGTATTACTTAGAAGTACATATTTTACTCCAGGTATCTTGCTCTTATCTTTAAGTATTTTCTCTTGACGGTAGGGGATTGTTTGTTATATTTCTGAAACAGCTTTCATACTCTTTGACAACAGAGAATATGAATTTTACTTTTTTACTATTATCTGTATTACTAAAATCAGAGTTCTGCAGCAAGTTTACACTTAATATTTGATGAATACATATTGGATGTAATAGTCTCATGTTAAATTAGAACAAATATTCTCTACTTTTTATTGAGAAAAAGATCTTTTGAACAACTTCAAAACTTACTTCTCCATTTTCAAAATATCTTGGCCAACGGTAGCTTGACATTACTCGTGGAAATCCATAAGGATGAGCAAGCATAAATCCAACTGCCATTTTATAAAGTCTGCAAATGACAAAATATTATCATAGAAGAAGAGAATATTCTCACCATGATTGAAAGGTAGGTAAAAACACTAGAGAACTTTGTTTCCTACCTAGCATCCCAGAATGTAAGAATAGATGCTCCTCCAGCTCCATGTCCTCGTTGGTTGTCATGGTTATCCACAAAGACAAGTGCTCTGTCAGAAGGCATGAAACCCCAACCTTCTCCCCAGTTGCTATTAGAAAAAATAATATATACATTTATGTATTCCCTTACAATAACTTTAGAGTAACCTAAATGTGCATCTCTTTCTGTATAGCATATTCAGATTAAATTCTCTCTCTAATTAAATGTTTATTCTGTAGGGGATACACACACACACACACAAGCTACAAATACAATCCATGTTTGTATATATGTATGGATTACTTGTATTCCATTCATGTTACAGCTATAGATTTTTGTTACAAAAAAAGGTCCTTTTAGAAGTTTCAGTATGTTGTAATTTAGATGGACTTTAGAAGGGTCAACATCCATATCACATTATACAGAATGGCAACCTGGATTAAAATAGGTTTCAATACTGTATTGTTATAAACATGTCAATATTTAAAATTAATTAATTGATATATGTAAATTCTATAGTATGGTCACATTTTAGGTACTTTATAAATAGTATCATTATTTTAATAATAATCTGGCTTTAAAAGATCATGTGCAAACATTAGTTAAATCTAGTAAACTAATATCATATACAGATTAAAATTCCTTGGTAATATTTTGGGTTTTTAGGCAAACTTTCTTGTGACTGACATTCTAAATATACAAGATGATCACTTGGGGTTTGTGACACTGTAACACTTAAATTAATAACTGACCTGACAGTTTTCTAAATAGGAAGGTTCTGAGAAGATAACCCATATTGGGGAAATATAACTAATAGCCCTGTGAAATAATTCAAAGGACAAATTGTATTTTATTTACTTTAAGTAACACATCTTCTCTCCGTCCCACTTGCGAATAACTGTGCCTAGTTTTGCACCATACTTGAATTCTGTCACACGGCCATTTTCATAGTACTCACTGCTTGTAATTGCCTCACCACCCAGATCAATTACCTAGTAGAAAGATAGGAAAAAATATCATTTTACATAAGAACTTTAAACTATTCTAACCAAAAATTAGTATTATACAGAAAATAGCTTTAAACTATTTATGTTATTTGAAATACCCAAAATGGTTTTCCTTATGCCAAAATTGTTACTTGTGTTGATGAAATATATGCTATGATATTAAAAGAAATAAAATGACAAAGTGACCTGTTGCACTGTGAGAATGCTGACCTAATTTTTAGTCTTGCATATAAATGATAATAACAATAGGTCACATTAACATGGCATTTACTATCTGACCGACATTTCTCAGCGCTTGATAAATATTAACTCATTTAATTCTCTAAAGAAAAAAAAAAAACACAACCATTATCATTAACCCTTTTCTTCACATGAAATAACTGTTGTGCTGAGAGTTTAATTAATTTGCCTAAAAACTGACAGAGCTAATGGTGGTACAGCCAAGATTTAAACTCAGATAAATCAGCTTGAGACAACACCAACTATATGATTCTCAGTCTTCCATAATAGTCCCTGGAGAGATAGTAAATGGCACAGTCAAGTTTGTAGCCTACATAAATTCTCTGTACCTCCATAGAACCTACTGTGATAAAGAATTAGATGTACTGTATCTGAATAAAAGGAAGCTAAAGAATACTGCTCTACATAAATGACTCAGCCATTAATCTACAGAAATTGCATATTTAATTAAATCTTCCATTAATTTTATAAAATATTGTTTTATACACACACACACACACACACACACACACACACACACATATAGATGTACCTCCTGGAAAATGAAAGGCTTACTTCCTTCAGGGAACCAAGTTGTGTTTAGATTATGCAATTTCTCCAAAACTGCCTTAATGTCTCCAGGCCACATGTGCTTGGAAGCATCAAGTCTGAAACCTGCTACACCAATGTCAATGAGACGGTTCAGATAGTCAGCAATCGTGGAACGCACATAATCTTTCTCCAGTGCAAGATCAAGAAGACCAACCAGACGACAATCTCTGACCTGTTGAGGTGAAAATTTTGTGATTGATTCATAAAACATCATCTTTCACCTGAGAATCCATTGGACCATTCACTCACTTATTCATCAATAGAAATTTCTAGAGTTCCTTATTTGCATTGGGCTCTTGGGATACTGACATTCTACTATGGACATATCTTTGAAATATTTTCTAGTATAAAATGGGGAATATAGGAAATAAAGTAGATAAGCTTTTTAATTAATTAGCAGAAAATCTTTAAATATTGATTTGAGTTTCTTACTTTTAAGCAGTCAGACCTGGGAAGCTGTTTTCCTGAGGGGTCTAAACTAGTATTTAAAATGGAATTCAATATACTGCATATCTATGATTAAAAGCATAGATAGTTCTTTATTTAGATCACAATTTTTTAAAAAATTACCTGATAAGCATCACTGTAGCTCTCAATTTCTCCACTTGCAGTTTTACATTTACTGTCATTAAAGTCCCAGGCAGAATAAGGGACTGCTGAAAAATTCCTATTTCCAGGGTCGAAGTAACTTCCACAAGTACTGCTTGTTCCTCCACTCCCAGCACTACCAGTCATATGATTAATTACAGCATCCACATAAATACGGACCTGAAAAACAAATTTTCTACTTCAGTTTGACTTATAGAAAGGTAGAAATCTAAAGAATTATTTATTAAAGTTTACAGCATGTTAATTAAATTCTACCATATTTCCTTGTTATCTTATAAGTGATTTTCCTAAAATACCAAAGGTCAAGTATGAAAGGAAACTAATGTGAGCTGAAAACCTATATCCATTCTAGACACTTGGTCAAATATTCACAGGAAGAATACATTAAGAGAACCAGAAACCACCATAAATATAAATAAATGCCAAGAGCCATTTGGGGAGGTAAAAATCAGTTGAGGCAGGAGAGATTATTGGTTTGTGAAATTTCAGTGGGTCACCAGGAGAAAGAAGCACTTAGCTTCTACTGTCTACTTAGCATCTGAAGAGAGGAAGGTAGATACTATCTCTCATTTATGCTCCTCGTTAAAATGAGAAAATAGCTATTCACCATTGAAAAACCTATGGGGAAGAAGACACAGCAATTATGTGTGGAGATATAAGTCACATAAAAATGATAGCAAATATTTTAACTGGAATTTTCAATTCCTAACCAGAAAAATGTTTCCAGGAAATGTGTATAGGTATAAGGGTTAAAAGTTGATGTTTTGCTTTTATAAGTAAATTCTGCTTTAAACTTTAACTTATCTCCCTTTAGTAGATAAATGGCACATACACAAATATTTACTAAAGTTGAACATAAAGCAATAGTTCATTTTGAGTTATAACTAAAGTATGATGTAAAATTAGATAATTTAAAATATGGAAAACTTTCTGCTCAAAAGGAAGAAAAAACAGGAGAAATTACTTTCCTACACAAAATTTTAAAGGAAATTTGAATTCACTTACACCAACATTGTTACATCTAGTCACCATGTTTTTGAATTCTTCTTCATTTCCAGATCTTGTGCATAATTTATAGCTAACTGGTTGGTATCTTTCCCACCATGGTCTAAAAGGGTCGCTAATTACAATATTTTCACTGGGTGGAGAGACCTATAAATAAAGCAATATTAATAAGCATCAAATCACAGCTTACTTTGTATCATTAGATGTTCTAGAAACTGATTGATAACATACAATTATTTTTGAATTCTTGTATATGCAACTACGTTTCTTTTCAACCACTTGAAAATATTAACAGCACATTGGAAATTTTCTGCTGAAAAAAGATATTAGAAACAACATATAAAATTGCCAACAATACTCAATTGTTTCTTTTGCAGAAAACTGTTTTACTTAGAGTACTTATATACGAAGTATTATAAAATGATGCTTCAGCTTGACAGACACTGATCAGAATACCATTTACTACAAGCACAGTGAATGCAGCATTCATACTATAAATAATACCTACCTGAACACCACCAAATCCTTTGGGATCTAAGTATCGCTCACATTCAAGAGCAATATCAACCCAGCGCCACTCAAATAGATGGACAATAGATGTCCGTCCATCTTCAGTATGTGGGGAATATTGAGCCCAGCAGAACCCAATGGCTAAAAGCAACAGAAAGAACTTCATTTTGCTTTGAAGTTGTCAGTGTCCTTTTCAGAAACTATTTATATTCCTGTAAGAAGCACATTTTACAAAGTAAATATTAGCATGAATAAATACTTAGAGCACAAGCTGTTCATTCATAATCTGGAAAGGATTATCAATAATAATGGTAACTTAACAGGTGAAGAACATACAAAAAATTTCCCATAAAAATAATCTAAATGACCTTTAGAACTTAATGATTTTTCTTATTGTGAGAATACTAACCTTTTCAACCCTCTGGCATTATATGTATATAAACAGTGCTTATTGACAGATTATTTAATTAGGACTAGATTTTACTTCTGATGTCCCTCACTAACCAAAGGAAAATAACAATCAGAGCCAACTGAATTGAATATCCCAAATATCACTTTAACGATCTCTTTGCAAATGTTTGTAATGTTTCCATTTCAAAAAGAAACATTATGTAATGTATCCATTTCAAAAATTCAGCTGTTTTCCACCTCCAACCCAAATTTTTGGTTATTTAAATCTCTGCATTAAGATTTTAAAAACTATTTGGAATTTAAAAGCCCATGAATTGGAGAAATAGACTTTTTTATGTATTCATCAAATCATGTGCTTAATATAGTGGCTATAGTGGTAAGATTTGTGGTGGTAGTGGGTGTTGTTCTCTCCCTATAGCCAAATATCTCTTGTAACTAATAAAACACTAAATAAATGAATTCACATCCCTTTTCCTTCTTAATGTAAGTGATATCCTATGAAAGAGAGTAATAATACAGGCGAAAAACACTTCATCCATTCAACAAGTATTAAGGGAGTGTCTGCTTTTGGCTGAACACTGTGGATGATGTTTAAGACAAAAAGATGAATAAGACAGACAGGTTCCTGTTCTCAGAGAGCTTAGTGGAAGGGAAAGAAAACATGTTGGTACACAATAATAATAACAGTGGTACTAACAATGATGATAAAAATAATTTTACATAGGAATATTAACTAGTATGAAATAACAGGATAATACAATAGAGAGTGACATCACTGTCAGGGTATTTAAGACCGAATAGTCAGGGAGGACATCCCTGAGGAAGTGATTTTATGTTATGATTTGAAGGAGTAGAAGGATCCAGTTATTTGAAAATCAGAGAAAGAACAATCTAGATAAAAAGCAAGAGCGAAAGCCCAAGGAAGGAAAAAACTCTGAGAATATGTCAAAAAATTACAAAAATAAAGTCAGCATGGTGAAAGCCAGTGTGATAAAGGAGAGAGTAAAATGAGATGAGGTCAGAGAAGTAGGCCAGATCACGTAGGACCTTGTAGAACATGAAGAAAGAGAGAGCCATTGAGGCTATATGAAGGGGAATTGCAAGAAAATTTTAAAAGAACATCTCTCTTGCCTCTAGGAAAAAATCAGATTATGGTAGGATAAGAGGAAAGAGAGAGAGAAAGAGAGATCAGTAGAAGACTTTATAGTGGTCAAGGAAAGAGGTGAGTGGCTTAAACTAGGGCATATATAAATTTCAGAGGTAAACAGCAATCAGTTAAAGCAGAGGTGAAGAATGAGGGAAAGAAAAATATTAAAGATATAGGTATTTGGTGGTGATCCACTTATTAACATGAGGAAAAATGAGGAAGTACCAGCTTTCGGAAGGGCATAAAGAACGCTATGAATCTTAATTATTCCTTTGTCAATCCTAATGCTCTCCATTGGCCCTTCCCCTAGCCAAGCGTGTGAACACTATCCATGGCAAAACTATTGTAACAATCAATCATGCTCTCCTAATTTTTATTCTCACTGCTGTAATTCTAGTTCAAATTTTCATTATTGCTCTGTTTACTAATACACCTGTTTTCTAGTATCTCTATCTCTGTTCTCTTTGTCTTCTAATGCATCTGATATGCTCCAAAAGTTTTAATCATTGCTTTCCTGTTTAAAAGAAAATAAATAAACAAAAACTTCAATAGTTTCAATAGAAGATTTTCAGAAGAAAATCTCCCTGATTTTGAATGTTCCCAATATGCCTTTCCTAACTCCCATGGTTCCCTCACACCTAACTTACACTTCTAAAACGCTACTTTGACTTCTTACCATTCTCCTTGCTCCTCTTCTACACTTGATAATTCTGTTTTTCTTACTTAAAAGCAATTTCACCTTACCTTTCGTTGAAGTCAAACCCATTCTTCAAATCAATTTTGTCTTCCCCTATTCCCATCTGAATGAATAATTTTTCCTATCAATACAATCCTGAAGCACTCTATCCATTACTCTCTTAAAACAGTGATTATATTCTTCTTATTATTGTTTGTTTTTGTGTATGGATTTGTCCCTTCTCTAACTTAACATAACCTCTAGATTAGCTGTAACAGAAGCATAATGTAAATCATATATATAATTTAACATATTTTACTAGCTGCATTAAAAGAAGCAAAAAGAAACCAGGGAAATTAATGTTAATGGCAAATTTTATTTAGTCTAATGTATCACAAAATATTATCATTTCAACATGTAAACAATATAAAAATATTAATTTTTCACATTCTGTTCATATATGAAATCTGAAGTCCAGAATGTATTTTATACTTATAGCATATCTCTGTTTAGGTTACCTATATTTCAACTGCTTAGTAGCCAATTGTTGCTAGTGGCTACCATATTGGACATCATAACTCCAGTATTCTAGAAGAAATATTAGTGTAACACAGAGAATGCCAACTTGTAATGAGACTTATTATCAAATTCTGCCTTTATCACTTACCATAGGAGCCTGAACAATTTACTAAATCCCTCTAGGCCTTAGTCCCTTCAAATGTACATTTTTGCAAGAATTAGAGTATATCATATAATTACTAACATAAGATTAATTTTAAAAACATCATTGAGTACATAACCCATGTTATGCTAATGACTTACACAATATATGGAACTTAGAACTTGTATGTTACAGCCATATATTGAGCACATAAGGCAATGCCAATCATTTTTCTAGATTCCAGGAATATTTGATGTGACATCTACATTCAAGAAGCTTGGTCCAGAATGATGGACATGCAAATGCTTAATCGATTATATTTACAATGTAAATAAAACATATTAATACAATAATGGCCACTCAATAAATGATATTTCCCAGTATCCATAACTATGTGGAGTCTCTTTCTTTATAAACTTTCCACATAAGATTAGCTTGAAACTTATTTTGTCCAATGGGATGCCAGCAAACAAGACACAAGCAGAAGTTTATGATTTGCACAAGGGGCTTGATCTCTTGAAACCCAGACTCACTGATTGTGCTGTGAATATAACTGGGATGTAAGATCACATGAAGTCAAGTTGTCCCTTGCTATTGCAACCATCTGAGTTGACTCACTGGCTAAGACAAGTTCAGTGAGTTCTGCCAGGGCTAAGCCAGCAGAAGAACCACTTAGCCCATAGAATTGTGAGACATGAGTTATTATTGTTACTCAGAAATACATTAGTTTTCCCCCTCCGCCAAATTATCCATAGTTTCACTTTCTGCAGTTTGTTTGTATTCTGCAGTTTTAGTTACCTGTGGTCAAATTGGTCCAAAAATATTACAGTATTTAGACAGAGAAACCACATTCTTGTAACTTTAATTACATTATATTGCTATAATTGTTCTATTTTATTATTGTTGTTAGTCTCTTACTATGCCTAACTTGTAAATTTTGTTATAAATATGTATACATAGGAAAAAAACAGTATATACAGTTGGCCCTCCACATCTGTGGGTTCTGCATCCCTGGATTCAACTAATTGTGGATAGAAAATATTTTTTAAAATGGATAATTGTGTCTCTACTGAAGATGTATAGGCTTTTTTCTTGTCATCATTCCCTAAACAATATGGTATAACAACTATTTACATAGCATTTACATTATATTAAGTATTGCAAGTAATCTAGAGATGATATAAAGTATACAGAAGGAAGTACACAGATTATATGCAAATGCTACACCATTTTATATAAGGGACTTGAGCATCTGTGGATTTTGGTATCATGGATGTCCTGAAACCAATCCCTCACGGATATTTGAGAGAGGACTATATAGGGTTTGTATTACCTACCGTTTCAGTCATCCACTGGGAGTCTTGGAACATATTTCCCTGAAATAAGGGAGGACTACTGTAATACATGCAATAGATTTTGTGGAGACTGACTCTACAAGAAATAACAGTGAATCAGATATAAGAGAATAATAGAGAAAAGACAGAGTCAAAGGAGACTCCACGATATAAAGTTTGGCTGAGTGTAAGAATGGCAATGCCTTTACCACTAATAGTGCAATCTAGTGGCAGACTGGGTTTAGGGAAACCAAGGAACTAATATGGGGAGATACTGATTTTGAGGTACCACTTTTAAATCAAATGGACATGTAAAAACAATTAAAAAGGACATGAAGAAAGAAGCAGAGATATTTGGGAATTTTCAATAAAACAATGACAGCTTGAAAAATAGAACATAAAACAATTACTGATTTAGTACATACACAGAACAGATGCTATCGCTAAGCAACTAGTATGTATAGGCCAGTGCACACTGGCTGAATTATCAGGTCTGGAGAGCTGGATTCTTGAGAGTCGACAAAGTACCAAAAGAGTTGTTGAATACAAAGTCACAACTTTGGGCAAAGCCCACCAATCTACATAAATTGTGGGGCAGAGCAGTAGGAAGGAGAGGATAAAGAGGTACCTTCAAAGTGGGAGAGAGTTTTGTTAGCAGAGAAAGCTTTTCAAAACCAAAAAGGAAGGGAAATTTGCAAGGAGTATAAGTGACCAACTGGTTGTAGATAAATACTAGCATCAGAACAGGAGAGAAGACTGACTAGATAGCGGGTGATATAGGGCTGATGGTACAAAGTGAGAGAGAAAAGAAGCAACCTTTGAACTTCATACTTGACACAAGGCTCCAAATGTTAAAATGTAATGGTTAAGGAACATGACCTTAGGAATTATATGAACTATAGTTTAAATCCTGACTTTTGCATTTATCGTCTGTGTGATCCTAGAAAGTAATCTCTTTAAATTTATCTATGAACTAGAAAAAGTAGTAAGTACTTCACAGAGTTGTTACCATGGTTAAACAGATAATGCAAATAAAGCTGTTATCCCAGTGTATGGATACAGTAAAAGCTCAATATATTTGGTTGCTATAATGTTACTGTTGTATTGTTATTTTTACTACTGGTCCTATTAAAACTGCCATAAATTTATACTTTCTTCCCACCATCACTCTATTATCACTAGGCCATTCTGTCTTTCCATTCCACTCTTCCAAAGTTTTAATAATACTTTCTACTTCACAGAATTATTTTCATTTCCACTAGAGGAATGTATAGACATAAGAAAGAACCAGCAATGTGTTCCACCTGCAAATTTTTCCACCTGCAATTTTTTCCACATTTTATTTCCTTTCTTCCCTCCCCAACACTCTCTAAAGAATTTCTGACAAGTTGATGTTGGTTTTGAAATATACTTCTTATTACTGTCTCTTCAGTTAAATCTGAACTGTTCTTTTAATAACAAATCAGTGTTTTTCACAATGTAGTTAGGATGTTATTAAAATAAGGGATAACTTGTAGAAATGTAGGGAATTTTGTTAGCATTCCAGGATAGATGAAGTTATATAAACATATAATAAGCTTCTACTAAAGGTCATACATTTTTGCATTTAATCTTAATTTTCAACTTAAGCAATATGAAGAGCTATAAATCCTACAGGAGAGGCATTAAAAAAACTAAAATATATTTATATCTTGTGAAATACAATCTGCAAACAAATTTTGGATGTCTTTGGCATCAAAAACAAAACAAATAATCAGAATTTGAAATAGTTATGTCTATTTTCTAGAATAATTATCCTAAAAGAGTTATCCTCAGAGTAGCTATTCATAGTTGTTAATATCAATGCTCTATTGCTCATATCGAATATTTCCTGGATTGCTCTATAAAGACATTCTCTTTACTCTAAAGCTTAAATGGTTATTATAATGGGCCAAACGAGATACCTTGGGAAGGCCTTTAAAAATGTGAAATAGGATATTTGATAATATCCTAACAAAAAAGACAATAGTCCTTAAGGAGTATTTATAAATGAAGTTTCAGTAAAACATATCCAATGTCAAGAAGAAGAAAATTCTGTTAACTCAAAATTACCCCGTTTCTGATGTTCTCAAAAGTATTTTTTTCCAATTAATATTACATACGAAGTATTTGTTATTTTATTTACTGTCCATAATATGACATGGTATTATAGAGGGAAGACTCTAGTATAAATTCAGGATTTCTCTGAACACATCAAGTACCATAAATTTAGTCATTTAGCTTAAAGTCTACTTAAATAGCACCAAAGTCATGACTTAAATAAAGAGCTCTATTAAATATTAAGCAAAAAGTAGCAACCTCCAAAAAATTTATGCCTTTCTATAACTTCTTTTACCTACATAAATATCAGTTATTTATAAAGTTTTCCCCCATCCAAGGTGGCCTCACATCTGTACCAGAGAATGAACTTTTAACATGCAAATAGATTAACATTCATCAAGAAAAGACAAGTTATCTACTCTCCTTATTCAGTTCTTAGCCTAAATGTGTCATAATTAAATATCTTTATAGCAAGTAATTTTATAGAAGTATTAAAAATTTTAATAGAAATATTTTAATCTCACATCTTAATGCATGCTATTTTGTCATTTATATTTATCTCTAAGTGCTTTGACTTTTAATTTTTTTTTTTATTTTCCCAGTTTCAATACTCTAAAGCTTTAGGTAGTAATATTACCATAGGACTTGGTCAATTTAGTGGTTTCTCTTACTGAAAAAAAGTCATGATTCCCCTGAGTTTTACACTGAATCATGCAGTTTTCTTAAAACAGTAAACCAACCTTCCATAGCAGGCCTCCCCTAAAAATAAATAAAAGAAAAAGAATGAAATAAACCTGACTCAAGATACATCACATGTGAAGGTTAGAGAAAAGAGGCAAAGATAACTAAGTTTGCCTATCAGATCTCTGAAATCAGAGAAACCTTCTGGGCCAAGGCTAAGACACATTTCCAATATAAACAGTACATTTTGTACTGGAGGACACTGAATCACAAGTTGTCAACAAGCCTAAAATAGACTCTGAAACTTTGAACTATATCAAATCACGCGACAGAAACCACTTATTTAAAGACAAAAGGCAGGGTTGCGGGGGGGAACCTATATGATACTCTAAAAAAACATTAAAATAACTTACCACTTTGACTTAAGTTAGCAATCTTCCAAATCCACAGTTCAGTGTTTTTCAATCATAAAGTAACAAAAAATCTCAGAGTTCTGTTTTTGCTTTCTCTTCGGTTGGAAAAAAAAAATTGCTAGATTTAAGATTTTGTTGGTTTTCTATAATCTCTTCCTGTCAATATGCAGCCCTACAGATCTGCTCCAATTTTCTAATTCTAACTTATACAACTAGTCTGAGTTCCACGATGACACGATTGGCCACTACTCTATTTCCTAAGCAAACCACTGTCTTCCCTCCTCTGCTCAATTTGCTGCCCTGCACTTCTTCTTATTACACTGTACTTCTTATGCTGTTTGCTTTCTCTTTGACTTCCTTTCTCTTTCAACAATATCCTCTCCCAATCTCAACTAATCTTTTCCTCTCCTAAATCATTTATATCAACATATAGAAAATTTTTTTTTGCTAAAATAACCTTAAAGACCAAATTAGCATAGGACTGGGTAAATCTAGTTAAATGGGACTAGAATGTAAAATAAGTCACTAAATCAAAAATTTTATTTTAAATCCACGCTTCACCATCTATTATGTGAACATTAGAAAAAACACTAAAGTCTATAGATTTCATTTAGCTCCATAGAATGTGAGGATAGCATTATTGATAATGATAAAAATACAAAAGCTACTAACAATATGCATTGTGTTATTACGTGCCAATTCCCTGAATTATCACTTTGATTTCTCACATGCTTTTACCTTACAAGATAGAATTATGATTATCCCCATTTATCTTTAAAAATGAGAAAGATTCGAAGGATTTTTCCATGGTCAAATTGAAGTAACCATTGGGACTGAAATTCAAAGCCAAGCAGCCTGACTCCACAATGAGCTCTTACCTACTACTCAGTCATTCTCCCTCATTGGGTTGTTATGATAATCAAATAAAATATGTGAAAATATTTTAAAATCTGAAAGTTCTGCTTAGCTAGTTATTATTGTTTAGAAGATTGCAGGAGTGGTAAGAACTGTTCAAAAAACAATGTCTTGCAGGATTAAAAATACGAGAGCAACTTCAAAAATAAAAATAATGACTATAAACTGGAATAGGATAATGTTGAAGTGTTCTAAGGTCACTGTATTGCATTTGGCAATGGGCACAGGCATTCACTTTGGACTTTGAAAATATGCATGGTATAATTTCAGTGTTAACCATTAACAGAACAGAAAGAGTACATAATTTCCACTGTGGAAAAGAGTGAAAAAAGGTTAACAAAAAGCTAAGAAGGCAAAATTATGAAAAAAAGAAAGAGTGGGGCATTAGGAAAGTGGATTTAAACACAATTATAACAATAATTACATTCAGTGTAAATGTAATGAATGTTTCTGTTAAAAGACAAGCATTTTCAGACATGATTTTTAAAAATAGGGATACAAAAGAGGTAAAGATAAAAACGTAGAACACAATAAACCATGCAAATTCTAACCAAAGGAAAGCTAGTGTAGCTTTATCAGTATTGGACAAAATGAATCTAAGGTCAAATTAATGTCAAAAATAAAATGGTTACACTTCATAATCAAATATGTTTGTCTCTGACTAGAAAATCAACTATTACGAGTGTTTATTCCTCTTAAAACTTAGATTTAAGATAGAGCAAAAACTTGACAGAAGAAATAATAGATAATAAATCCACAAGTATAATGGTAGATTCTTAACATACCCACCTCAGTAGCTGTTAGAACAAGCAGATTTCAACAGAAGTTTTAATTAACTTGACCAGATGGACATACAAAAGAACACATTCTTTATACAACTGTCTAATACAGGGTCAGAAGGTGAGTCTTTTAAAGGACTGAAATACAGAAGATGCTAATTGGACTAAGATCACATAGTATGCTCTTGTCCACTGCATTTTATTTAGCCATTTTTCAATGTAATGAACATTTATTTCCAAAGATTTCACTGTTATGAGAAATGTTATGACTATTGGTGTTCATGTCTCTTGTACAAATGGGTGAATATTTCTGTAGGAGAAGTGGAAATTAAAGCACATTAAATTTTAGTATTATACAAAATTGCCCATACATAAGTACCAACTTATACTCTATCTAGTACTGACACAGTATATCATAGCACCTTTCACCATACTCTAACCACAAATTGATTTTATCAAGCCTCTAATTTTTGGCTAATAGATGTAAAAGATTTATTCTAATTTGTATTTCCCAAATTACTAGCAAGGCTGAGCATCATTTTACTTTTTTTTTGGCCATTTGGGTTTCCTCTTGAGCTTTACCTGTTTCTTTTCCCATCTATTTTTGTTTTTAGGCTTTTTTTTTCTTTTTATGGAGTACTTGGAGTTCATATGTTCTTGTTATTGTTATATATTGCAAGTAAATTCTCCTCATCTATCACTTGTTTTGTGAATAGTTTTTCCAGTGCAAATTTAAATAATCGGGGATGTTGATAAGAATTATGGTAATGGCAAAGCTGTGCCTGTGCTATTTTTTTCTCTAACTACAGTCTTGCTTCCCTTAATAGCAGGGTTCTGTTCTGAGGAATGTGTTTAGGTGATTCCATTATTGTGGAAATGTCAGAATGTACTTCCACAAACCTAGATGGTATATAGCCTGTTGCTCCTAGGCCACACACCTGTACAGCATGTTACTGTATTGAATACTGTAGACAATTTTAACACATTATATTTGTCTCTAAACATAGAGAAGGTACAGTAAAAATAGAGTACTATGATCTTTTGGTAGAGTACTACCATCATATATGTGGTGCACGTTTGTAATCACCATGCAAAAGGTTTTGTTAATTTTTAAATTAATTATTTAAGTACAATAATCTCTCATCTCTCAGTATCTATGGAGCACTGATTCCAGGACCCACTGAAGATACCAAAATCCACAAATACTCAAGTCATTTAGTAAAGTAGTATTTACATGTAACCTGTGAACGGCCTCCTGTATACTTTAAATCTGTGATCCGCAATCGTTCTACTGCCTGTTAGGGATTGGGCCACAGAGCTCTGCTCCGTACCACACCCCCCGCCTATGGAACAATTATCTTCCATGAAATCCACCTCTCGTGCCAAAAATGTTGGGGACCACTGCAAATCATCTCTAGATTACTTGTCACACCTAATGCAATGGAAACGCTATGTAAATAGTGGTTATAATGTGTTGCTTAGGAAATAATGACACAAAAGTCTATCCATGTTCAGTACAGACACAATCATTCTTTTTTCTTTTCCAGTATTTTCAATCCATAGTTGGTTGCATCCACAGCTATGGAACCCATGAATAAGGAGAGCTTACAGTAAATGCTACTTGTCTCACCCCTAGATCTCATTTAATAAAATTAGATTTAGATAAGTGGGGAAGGAAAGAAAGAAGGAAGGATGGGAGGGAGGGAGGGAGGAAACAGAACAATTTATTAATGGCAGATTTTTTTTTCTGAAGTTAAATGTCTTTACTTTTTGTGTTGAAATATTTTCACACAATTTTTGGAAATTTTACTGGTTACTTAGAACCTAAGGTGTAGAAACCACTGAACTAATTTATTCCAACAATCTTTTACTGTTTATAATCACTGATCACATGATTTAGTTCTTCTCTTGACTTTCTACATCCCAAGGTAAATGTCTTGTGGTAATCCATGAGCTTCAGGAAACTTAGTGGCTACATCAATCAGGATAGAATGGGTTATGTATGCTACACTAACTATAAAAGAAAAATTTTCAGTGGCTTATGAAATAATCATGATTATTTCTCACGTTCATCTCGGATCAACAAGGGGACTCTTCTTATTAGTCCCTTCGCACTATGTCACAAAAACTTCATTTAGACACGTTTTAAAAATCCAGGAGGCCCCAAAGTAAAACGTTATTTCTGCTCATATTTCACTGTCGTGGCAAATCACAGGGATACTCCCAAATTCAACAGATTTCAATTTCACTTGTGAGGATAAGTGCCAGTATTTGTAAACAATAATACATTCTGTGTGTAACTATGAGATCAGAAATAAAAATTGTTAATAGTATTTTCATTAGTGTGAACCTGTGAAAAACAATTGAGTTTAATTATCTTTTTAAAAGAGAAATACAAAATATGCAGAGCTTCTCACTCAACCTCAATTTCCTTCCCCTCCATTCTCCTTTACTTCCATAGCAAGATACTCAATGTCTTCCACAGTTGCCATGATCATTTCCATGAACGTTTTTTGTAATTTTTCTTATGTTTCTATAAATAATATATAATGGTATTTTTTCCTAAGCTCTGAAAAGTTTCATAAAATTCTTTGAATCTTCTTCTTGAACTTTTGGATTTTCAAAGATCCTGGTATATAAATACTATATTAAGTACCATTTTAAATTTATTTTTTTGAGACAGAGTCTCGCTCTCTTGCCTGGGCTAGAGTGAGTGTCGTGGCATCAGCCTAGCTCACACCAACCTCAAACACCTGGGCTCAGGCAATCCTCCAGCCTCAGCCTCCCAAATAGCTGAGACTACAGGCATGCACCACCATGCCCGGCTAACTTTTTTATATATTTTTAGTTGGCCAATTAATTTCTTTCTATTTTTAGTAGAGACGGGGTCTCACTCTTGCTCAGGCTGGTTTCGAACTCCTGACGTTGAGTGATCCTCCCACCTCAGCCTCCCAGAGTGCTAGGATTACAGGCGTAAGCCACCGCACCTGGCCTATTTTAAAATTTTTAAAACTTAAATTTCTTCTTATGTAGTCAAGTACCCTTTTTCTCATTTCTAATTAATATTTTTTTAATGGATGTAAATGCTTCAAGTCTTTGTATACTAATCATAGATGTTCTAAAGTCTTATTTGATTTCCTACATTTTCTTTCTCTACACAAGGTCTCTTTCCTGATTCTTTTTCAATGCTTGAATTTTTTTTTTTTTAAGATTTTCTACTAGCTTTTATGTGAATGCTGTATCTCTAATACAGTTTGTTTTCAGGCAATGTAGAATATTTAGTAGCTTATGTACTTGTGGTAAGAACACAATATTCTATTCCTCCTAACACCTGTTACCTGTTAGTTCTAACTCTTAGGTGTCTGACACATGGCATTAGCTCTCATCTCTATTGGACGATACTACTGAAGTCACTAATCTCTGATATGCATTAGTAAAGGGAATTAAATGTAATGAAACATTTTATAATTGACACATTAAAGAACTTTCCATTACTCACAAAGAGAAGTGCTCTCCTCTTATAAGGTGGTAAAGATAATTACTTTAAGTACTCAGCATAGTTTCTTTTGAGATTTACAAATCCACTTAGATAATATTTTCAATACCCTAAATTCTCAATTTCTTGAATTCATCTTCTCCTATCACCTTGCCTCTAACCCATTCCCAACCCCACATCCTAACATTCAAAAGCATTAATTACTGTACTCTAATATTCCCAATTTCAGTCACCCTATTCTTATTTCAACCTTCCAAATTTCTTGCTCCTATCTCAAAAGTAAAGACATCTTCTACCATACTGTAATCTACAATTGATCGTACCATTTTCTACTATGTCTCACCCTTCTTTATTTTCTCACTTTACTCTTTATCTAGATTACTTTCCATGTCCCTCCTTTAAAATCATTCTCTTGAATGTATCAACAACCTTAGCTCATCTCTGACTGTTGTGTTCACCTAGGGAAATCTCAATTTTGGTTAAATTTAACTCTGTGTCTACTCGGTGATGGCACCCATGCTGAACTGGGGAAAAAAAAAAACAAAACCACATTGACTGATCTCACTTAAATTATTGACCAAAGACTGCAAGTAAAAGTAGGTACTTAGGTATTACTTAGCATTCCTTCTAACTGTATGCTTATGCTTTTACTTTTCTAGTGTCTATTTTACATCTCCTTTTCTTTCCTCAATCCTTCATGATTTCTTGCCTCTTCATGACCTTGCTTCCTACTTCACTGAAAAAATGTAACAAAACTTTAACATGCTCCTGTTATCTACCCAACTACAAACATCTAGACCTACATAATCTGTCCTTCATCTTACTGTAACTAATGAGCTACCTGTGTGCCTAGTTTTATAACTAAACTTTCTATTTATTTACCAGATATACAGATCCAGCAATATCCCTCTTTCCTGCATTGTCTTTTCTCTTCAATGATCAGTCCCATTAGCACACAAACCTGCTGTACCTTAATCGTTAAAAACAACTTCTTGATACTACATTATCGTCCATGAATAATACATTTCTCACATTCCCTTGAAAAGCAAGACTCCTTAAGAATTGTCTTCAATTCTCACTATAGTAAATTCCTCTCTCTCATTCTCTTATATACCTCCTCTAACTCCTGCCATCCATCAAATCAGTTTGTAAAGGTCAATGTCATAAATGTTGCTTGACTCAATGTTTAATTCTAAGAACTCTTTTCTGCCTCATCAACAGAGCTAACATATGTATTAATATTTGATCACCATTTCCTGCTTGAGATACTTTCTTCATTTAGCTTTTAGCTATTTCTTCTCAGTTTTCTTTAGTGGTTCCTTACTTACTTTTATCTAAACATTGGCATGTTCCAGGGTTCACTTCTCCATACTTCTGATTTCTATCTTTAACGTTCTTACTCTCCCCACTTCACAATACTGTTAAGTAAAAGTGAATAAGCTATGATTCACAACAGAATTTTTATAGAAGATCTAAGCCTTTAGGTAGCTACTTGCAGAGGAGCTGTTATTATACACTCAGGAGAGTAGCAATAAAAACAAATCATGAAAAATATCAAACTTTTTCTACTTACGTACAGCTTAAACTAATTTAACTAAGGAAACAGTAATTCACATGGGAAATAGTTTCACCTTTGAATGACGTTCTGGTAGATGACAGATTTGGGGGTACAAAAATGGAGTATGAACTTAGGGCAAGGACACACAAAGAAAAATTTCAAATACTACTTTACTAGAAGAAAATAATTTATTATATTTGAGGAAGGTCATTAGAATACAGGCAATACAGTTGCAATAAACTGATGTTAAACACATATAGACTGAATTTTTAAATACATTTTCAAAGCTGTTACGCACAGTTCCATAGTCCAGGTGGTCAAATTCTTCCCCGCAAAGTTGGAAAGCACTTGTAAGATATGGAATTCAAAAGGAACCTAAAATACCATAAAACTGCATTAAAATAATCATAATTATAAAACAGCTTATTTAAAAATAACTAAAACATTGATATTAGGAAAATTAGTGAATCATGTCAGCACAACAAAATTTAATTACCTAAATGAACAACTTACACAGAAACTTATTTATAATATTAAAAAAAAATGTTAACTGTGCCTATAGAAAAATAACAATTACAATTTCAATATCCATATTATCTTTTGTACTTTTAGGGTGATAATGATTATTAACAGAATTTTGAGTTATTTTAGTAGTACTAATAATTTTCAGTAAAGAAATGTAGAGGCTCCAACCCTTTATTTTCCTATTTATAAAAGGTAGGATGGCTCGGTTGGTATTAGGTGTCTAACCATTTTACTCAAACAAAGTAGTATGCAAACTAGTCATCCTTAGAAATTACTAAGGCAACTTTTTCAAATCATATTCTTATATCTCATTCCCAGAGATTTTGATATATTAGTTCCAGGATAGAGTCTAGGAATCTTTATGCATAAAAAAACTCTTCCTTGCTGGTTCTCAACCTTGCCTGCACATTACAACCACACTGAGAGGTTTGAAAAATTCCAGCATCCATGCTGTACTCCAAACCAATTAAATCAAAACTCAGAGGGAGGGAACCAGGCATCAATGTATTTTTTAAGATTTTTTTTTTAAATTAGTATTTTTTTTAAAGTTTCCAGATTATTCCAATGTGCAGCCAAGATTGAGAACCACTGTTCTGGGTCATCTGGTCATCCATCAGTCTGGAGACTGTTCTTATGACCTACCAGGAATGTTTTTCCTTTCACTTAATCTGCTACCCTGAGTGAACTTTTATCTTCTCCCCTCTGTTATTCTTTTCTTATTCTTTTTTTGTTTATTTGTTTAGAAAAAGAAAAGGAAAGAACAGAGATACTCCTACTTGCTATCTATGCCAAAAGAGATTTCACTAATAAGACCTCTGATGTGAGGTCTGCTATTCTTATTCAGAATTTACACAGAGATTCAGCTGTTTTAATTTTCATTATATGGACTTTTTAAAAGAAAAAGAATCCTTTCCCCAATCAAATTTAACAACACATGAAATAGAACACCTAAACCAGATATATCATAAAACAGAAAGCCTATGTTACTGAATTAGGTTTACGAAATAAATAGAAGAAACAAGACCACATTCTGAGTTCAAGCAAATGCATACATTCTTCAAGTAAGTTGACCTGATTCACTAACTTTCTCTGGAGAGACTGTATAACCTAAAGGACAGTATAAAAAATTTAACAACAAATCTGAAAAACACATAAAAGATTTGTTCAATCTACACAAATAATTTTAGAAATATTGCAACTGAATAAAGTATAAAAAAGTAGAGCTTAATCTGGATCAATAGGTGGGATAGGGACAAATATTTCCAGGAAAAAAAACAAAAAACAAAAAAACGCTGCCCCAAAAAGGATACGACAAGAAAGGATACACTTTGCATGACAGTATTACAGCAGTATTTACGCAGGAATGCTTCTAAAGAAGAACAGCAGAACGCAGTTTAAATTTTTTCGTATTTTTCAGCATTAGATTTATAAATAAATGATGTTTTAAAATACAAACTGAAATTATTTAATTTTTCCTCTAAGGTATTTATAAGACTTCTGACTACCCAAGTATAAATATAACAAAATTCAAATATTCAAGCACCTCACAGAGGGACTAAACATTAAGCAAAATTTTCTCTCAGCTAAACACCAGTAATTCTGACCAATTTATTTCATGTTCTTCCAGTTTACAAAAGAAGATATTTAAAGTAAAAAACAGAATATATTTCCACTCATTTCTTAAAGTAACAGGAACTTTAAAATATTAAATCTTTAATACTGTTTTTAATCATTATGTAAATATGTATTAAAATTACTTATTTCAAAGACAAAAGATTTAATTCCACCAACATTTTCATGAAGTGAGTTAGTAATTAATTTTATATATTCAGCACTGTAGAATTTTAAGTCAGAAAATTTAGCTTTAAATGTTTTCCTCAGCAGTTTTCAAAGTGTGGTCCCTAGACCAGATGCCTTACCATTATCTGGGAAGTCATTAGTTACTCAAATTCTCAAGTGTCACCAAGGATGACCAACTTGTCCTGGCTGACAAGTTTCCTATTTCAGCACTGAAAATCTAGCATCTTGGGAAACTCCTCAGGCAGGGGAAAAATGGAACTATTGGTCACCCTAGGCATCCCCCTCAGACCTACTGAATCAGAAATTCTTGGGGGGAAGGAAGGAGCCTAGCAATCTGTTTTGTCAGCTCTCCAAGTGATTGTAATACATGTTAAAGTTTAAAAACCACTGCTTTACTCTGGGCAGAAAAAGTAAAGAGTAATAGTAAAGAGTAACAGAAAGTAAAAAGTAAAAAAAGTAAAGAGTAATAGACACACTCCCCTTATAAAACTCATTCTCCAAACTTAATTTTTACATATAAATGGATTTTAGGTATAATTTTGAAGTTTAGTGGAAATTAACTACATAGATATATCCTTAAAAATATCTTAAGAGATACCTGAATTACTACTCTATCAGGATTTTATTCTTTTATTTTATCTCAAGAAATGGTCTTGTCTTTTTATTGTGTTTTATCCGCACTTACCTTTATTAATTTTTAATACTTTCTTTTTCCACCTTTAGAATCTTGTTTTGGTCTAGCAGATCGAGCAAATTGCTAATATTTTAAAATTAAGGCTTCCTTCATGAACATAAAGTTGACCTTTTCTAAATAATTAGCAAAAACTTTGTAATGTAGGGTAGGAGTAAAGTTTTTTAATTTACTTTGATTGCCTCCTGCATATGTTCATGACTCAAGAGGGAAATAAAAAATTAATCTTTTCTTTACAGTCATTGTTTTTTTACACCTGGACCTTGCTTCTTTACTTACATTACTGATTTCTAGTTTGCAAATTGCATTAACTACTAAAAGCAAGATAATTAATCAATTATATATTCTGGTTATTAACATTCTTCAGTAGAAATGTGAATTATAATAAAATAATAAAACTATAATGAGTTCTTTACTTAAGGACTGCAAATGTATTTCTGGATACTGGAGTCTCTTAGGCTTATTAGCATGAGTATATACTTTGAGTTGCATAAAAGTTTAAACTTGGCTGAAATTTAACAACCTCATGCTGCTGAAATTCTTTTATTTTTTCAATAAAAATCTAAATTATCTTTCATCTGACTCAGGTAAGGCTTGTTTAACTGTAACTGAATTATCTTAAGCTAAAATGCCAATGTTGAAATTTCTAAAGGATAACAAAAATTAATGTCAGTTATGTCCTTCTCCTAAAAATTATATAGTTTTGAAATAGACTGATTTAAAGGATACAACCACCATGGGTTTTCCAAAAAGAACATATCCATTAGCTTCCTTTAAGGCTTTTGCCGCTGCTTTTTCATTTGGAAGTCCAATGAAAGCTTGTCCCTTCATGCGACCTTCTTTCATCAAGCGTATATCAAACCTAGAAGTCAAGGAAGAAAGAGTAGTTTTGATTCAAAGAATGTCAATTTTGACGAAGTAAATGAAAATGTATTGCAAAATTAAAAATTTTGCTATTTCAAAGTAAAAATTACTATACTTTCTGATTAGCATATTATTTCTTCAGTTTCTCTAAAATTATTATTTTGTATTTTATTCTAAAATTGATTCTACAAATAGGTAAATATGAGTTTGATGATATACTTATATATCTATTTTTTTAACTATTATGAATGTATTTATATGATTTAAAATTATGTTACTAGTAAGTATAAAGCAAACTTAAGTTTTTATTTCATATCTCTATTTTTTAAGTGTTTTGTAGTCATTTCAGTTCTATCTGCTCAAGTGACAAAAAACAAATTATACAACCAAAAATAGAAGGGCTAACAGGAGCCAACTGTAAGCAATTATAGAATTCATTATATTATTATAAGCAATTACAGAATTTCAGAGAAGGAAAGAACCTCACTGATTATCTAGTCAAAATCATTTTAGAGGTGATGCCTACAGAGAATCAGTGACTCTTAAGAGCAGACAGCTAAAGTCTAAAGTCACAGACAGAAACAAAAACCTAATATAGTGTTCTATTATTTCACAGTGTACTCATTTTTCAAAATTTTTGAGAGAAAATTATATTCAAAAACTACTTAGAAAAATCAAATTGTAATTTACAACTGAAATAGTGTTTACTATTTAGTCTATGGGACCAGCAAAAGAATATAAAACATAAAAAAGTATCAATTAAAAATATACTAAAATGTTTCTTAAAAAACCACATGACTAGTCTCCTGGGAAATAACATCATTTTGATATGTATAGCTTTCTCTATTCTCTACATAGAATTACTTTTTGTCCTTGAATTCTAATTAGAGGCACTACTGAAAATTGAAAGAATGCACATATCTATATATACACACATACACATATGTATTTATATAAACATATGCACATACAACTATTTTTCCTTTTTTTATAATCATGACACAAAGATGACAATAAAGACCCAGTATTTTTCATGGCCAGAAAACAAAAACGAAAAAAAATTTTTAGTATCCTTATAAGAAAAGAGATTTGCCACTAATGAGTATAAATAGAAAATTATAAGACATGGTTCTACTTGTGCATACTTACACAAAAAGATGAGATTTTAAAAGTACTGGTTTCACTTGATAATTAAAACAAAATTAACTAGTTAGAGTCACTTCTCTATTTTACCTCCACTCAAAAGTCTCTTACCTTATCTTTTCTACTTCTTCCTACTTTCAATTTATATGACACGGAGTCTTTCTCACTTTGTAATTAACATATATGGAATTTTAAAGAATGAAATTCTAACTGTAAACATCAGCTTTTATGTCACTTAAAAATCACATCCCTCCTTTTTTTTTGCTTTCATAAAATTGGGAGCCTGGTGTAATGCAGTTCAATTAAAAGAGGAGAATTTACTGCCACAACAAGAATCTAAAAAATTTTGCCTCATTGCTATATATTCCTGAATAAATCATTAAAACAATGGTTTTCAAAGTAGAGTCTTTGGACCAGCAGCTTCTGCAGTGTGGTCCCTACCCATGAAACCTAGAAAACCAGACTCTCTGCAGATGGGCCTAGAAAACCGTTTTACTAAGCTCTTGAGTTAATGCTTAAAAAGTTTGAGATGTTAAAGTCAGAACCACAACTCTAGAAGGAGAATTGGGACAAAGAAATTATCACAAGGTCTGTTTCTAAAACGAGTTTTATCTGAACACAGCCATGAATATTCGTTTAGGTATTATTCATGGATACTTTCACACTACAACTACAAAACTGAGTAGCTGCAAAAGATACAGTATAGTCTACAATAAAATAAAAATACTGAAGTTTTACTATTTGCCCATTTACAGAAAAGTCTGTCAACCTCTGTTCTAGACATCTAAAAGATTGACTGTTCAACAGAACAACCTCGTCATGTAATTTTTATCTCTGAAAGAAAAATGTTGGATTAAAAAAGAAATTCCTAACAGATAAAAACAAACATAATTAGAGATTATCACTGTCACTTACATGATCCGTTGTGTTTCTGATGAAAAGTCAACATATCTTCCAAAAATAAATTTAAGGTCCTAGAATTTCAACATGAAAAACACAAATAAGGAAGACAGGAAAAAAAAAATTTAAAAAAAAATGAGATCACATTTGGAATAAAGTAGGCTTTAATACAATATGACTGGTGGCCTTACAAAAAGGGAAAATTTGGACACAGACATGCATACAGGGAGAACACTCTATGAAGATAAAGGCAGAAATTGGGGTGATGCTGCCACTACATGTCAAGAAGGTCAAACACTGGTGGCAAATCAGCAGAAGCTGTGGGAGAAGTGAGGAACGGAACATAGAATTCCCTTACAGCCCTCTAAAGGAACCAATCCTGCCACCCTGGATTTCAGAGTCAGCCTCCAGAACTGAGACAATATAGCATTGTTGTTTAAGCTACTCGCTTTGTGGTACTTTGTTATGGCAGCCCTAAGAAATTAATTCATATCCCAAACTCTTAGTGTTTACTGCCAGAGAAAACAAGCTATGAAAATGTTATTATAATAAAAACTTAACCTGAAAATATTAAACAATTTGGCATGTCCTGAAGAGTAAAAAATACTCTTAAAGGTGGTTTCACACAGACTTTTAAAAATATTAACATATCAACTATAAAACCTTCAAATTATTTTCATTTACATAATGGAAAAAAAATCAACTTATAAACTGCAACTTACCTTTTCTTGGACATGTTTAGCTAAATTCTTTACATAAATTCTACAGTTTGGTTCACCAGGTTCATAACTTCTGAAAACTGAAAGTGTCTCCATTTCTTATTTAAAAATAAAACAAGGACAAAAAATTAAAATGTTTTCACCATTTTTCAAAAAAAAAAAAAAACTATAACATTCAAAAATTACTGCTACATAAATAAAATAAGCCTTATGAAAATGTTAAAACCGTAGGAATTACTAATAATATTACAAATCGGTATAAAAATACTCATTAAAAATCTGAAGTGGTTATATGAAAAAAATTTGTGTTCTAAAAATTTCAAGCACTTAATATAACTACAATTTGTCCAA
>CAUYRT010092234.1:0-16498 GCA_963574885.1 Lepilemur ruficaudatus | reverse complement strand
ATCTGCCAACTCTCCTTCAAGCTTCCATGCTTGGGCATCTAGTGCATTCATGGTGTCTTCAGATTTTCTCATACAGCCCACCTTACTTGCTATAGTATGTGACACAAGTTTACATGTGCTCCTGTAGCCCTCATGCTACCAGAATTTGCTATTCTGTGCAAGGGAACACTGATTAGGAGCTCTGTGACTATACAGATATATTTAATGTATACCTCACAAAATCTTAGGGCTTTGTGAAACCTTTGTGTGTCTTCTGTTCAATTTTATCCAGCACTCATATTTGACAGCAATTTTTCATAGTTTATAATTTTCAGTTTTCTCTATTTTCTAGTTTCACCAAATACAAAATTTCTTCCTCCACTATATGCTAGTTTGGCCAGATTCAATGAGGAGGGTGGTGTAGAAATGCCCAGAGGATCTTAGTGGGCCACTTCTAGCACTAATATTTATTATATGATACTAATGTTTTTTAAAGTCATGCATACATTACATAGGATTATTTTCCCCTATTTTTTCCATTTTCACATGCACAAACACACACACACACACACACACACACACACACACACACACCCCTACAATACATGGCATTGGTTTAAGGGCCAGGTAACAAGCAATGGAAAAACTGATATTAGATTATGGAAAATTATATCTGAGTTGATAACTTAAAAGACATTTACTTGATGAATTTGTGGCATGAAGGTGTGGGGTGCATCTGTAGTCCTAGCTACTTGGGAAGCTGAGGCAAGAGGATTGCTTGAGCCCAGGAGTTTGAGGTTGCAGTGAGTTACGATGATACGATGGTGCCACTGCACTCTACCTGCGGTGAAAGAGCGAGACTCTACCTGGGGTGAAAGAGCGAGACTCTGTCTTAAAAAAAAAAATAGCAGAGACATAGTGATATATAAGAAAGTAAAATATATTGAATCATTTTGCAAAGAATTTCAGTTAGATATATAAGTTATTAGAAACAAATGTTGTAGACCATTTGACAGTAGACGGGGGAATAAAGACCTTGAATCTATGACTATAATAAGGGAGAGAATATGAGTGCTAACATATACTTCAAATACAAAGTGAATAAAACATGGTAACTGATTTGAAGACACTGCAGAGGGAGAAATCAAAGTTTCCAACACTTGTTGAATGGAAGACTTTTGGTGTGAATAAATCAATGAGAAAAGTCAGAGAAAAGCTATCAGGTAACAGTGGGTGATGAGAGCATCTGAATCAGTGGGGTTCTCAACATTGTCCGCATATTTGAATCACTTGTGACGTTTTTAAAACTTGTGACTAAATTGTTCACATTGAAATTCTCATGTAACTAGTTGAGAGTGTGTCATAGGCATAAGAATTTGTTAAAGCTCCCTAGGAAATTCTATTACTAAGCTAGGAAAGTGCTGGTCTAAATTCTAGCTTCTTGCCAATGCAATCCGCAATCCAGAAACATCCATATTATCTGATAATATGATAGAAATCTAGATTTTTAGTTCCCACTGTAGAACACCTGAATTAGAATCTACAGTTTAAATACTTTCTCAAGTCATTTGTATGCATGTTAACTCTTTAATACTGCTTACCTTGAACAGACTAGAATTATCTGTGGTACTTTTATAAAAGAACCATCTGTAGACCCTATCACCAGAAATTCTGATAATTTGTATAAAGTGGGGCCAGGGTGCTAGTATTGTTTTAAAAATTTCCCAGAAAATACTGACATGAGCCAGGTTTGAGAGCTACAGGTACAGAATGGTGTTACCTGTACATTCAAGAGTCAGACTCCCAGGGCAGTTTTCTTTTTCTTTGATTGCTTAAAACGGCATTAAAATGTGATTACAAGGAGAATGAGAAATATTCTTTCTGTAAATGTATTGCAAGATAGGAGGGCAGTTCATGGGAATCTACAGAAATATTCTACGTGACTGGAATTCTAGATTCATTTGGATCAGTTTGGAGTAAAATTGAAGAATACAAAGTGGCCTCCAAGAAAGCACAATAAATATCTGTATCATCAATACACAATAATCTCTTGGGAGTTAAGGTAAACTTTATAGCCATCTCTGATTTTTCCTTCTGAACTGATATGGATAGCTACCCTGTTTTGAGAAACTTCATAATGACAGCCAATGTGAATTGTTGCCACACTCAATTTGCAAGGGCAGAGTTTCAAGCTAGAATAATTGCCTATTCCACTCCAGAGATGGGATACTGACTGCTTCATTACCAGCTGGATGAACCAGGGCATGAGCAATTTCAGACAATGTGAACCATGCTCCTTTACACTGCCCATGGGCACTAGTTCCCAAATCTACTTACTCTCTGTCCCCAAGAGACAACAGACACATTTTGTTTGCTGAAAGATGCTCCTGATGGGGCTAAAAGAGAAGTGCAATGCACCTGTGCCTGGCTCGCATATCATTTTTCATAGTGAATCATTAACCATGTTGGAATAGCAGATGACTCGTGTTGGGGAATCAGTGATTTGGTTTTCCTCATTATTAATTGTTTCCATCCAACTTTATCTCACTTCTAAGGCAAAAGGAAGAATTATTATATAATCTATAATTAAATACACTGCATACTAATATTTGCATATAGTAGACCAATAAATATAGCTAAGAAAGTTTAACTCACTATTTAGCACATTGCTTAGATTCCAAGTAATTCTATAAGATGAGCGCATAAGCTTGGAGAAGTAATTGTTTTCAAAAAATATCTTCATTTAGAACTTTGCATAGTTGACATAAACTATTATAGGAATAATTTTAAGGCACAGCATTTTTTTTTGCTCAATTTACACTATTTATAATACACCAAATGTACTATTAATATTTACATAACTAAATCTCTTTTAAAATCAATAATAGTTTGAGTTAGAGAAAACATTTTTTGCACCACAAGCCAATGTCAGATTTCTAGTAGTGAATTATTAAGTACCATTTTAAACCAAAATCAAGAGCATACTATTTAGAAGTAGCTTCTGGTACAGTGGAAATCATGACAAGAATATTGGTAGGGATGAAATTAAAGTAAGTATACTAGATGTATTTTCAAAGATTTCTATGCAACACTTATGACTCTTTGGGTTGGACTTTGTTTCATAGCCCTGAGGCTCTGTCAGTTCACAAATATTTTGGAGAAATGTTTTTGTTGTGTGGGGAAGAAAACGCAGCTTTTAGAATTAGATGGGCCTAGGTTTTAATCTTTATACCTACTATTTAGAATTATTTCCATACCATGTCATTTTTTTTTTCAAACATGGAGTTGTCGCAACCTTAACTTGTGAGGGTTATAGTGAGAATCACAGATAACACATATATTTGGTACATAGTAGATAGCTAATTAAGATGGATGTTGTCATAATGTTATGAGTTCATAAATAAGAGATGGAAAAATAATGAAGTCTCTGTATTAAGTACTTATTTTTTAATAATTTTGGAAACCACCAATATTTTATATGTATATGCACATGAATATATATGTATGTGTAAGTGCATACATATGTATTTTGTACATAACACATAGTTTACACATATATATCATATTTAAGATGTTATATGTAACATTTTTTATGAAATAAGTAAAGACACAAACCCTGTTTTTTTATGCAATTAGCAAAATTTTACATCTTAAAGTTTTAGCACTTTAAAATTTACATTATCCTAGTTTATTTTTCTATCAGTGTTTAGAATCATCTTCATTCCTAGAGGAAATTTTTAAATGTGTTTATATAACTCTCATAATAAGACTCAGGCAATGCATCTTTTCACTAGAGAGTTATATAATATTCATTCATATAATCCCTTAACTGTTTAGGAATATATATTGAGAGATAATGAATCAGTAATACACCTATTTTCATTCCTTTAAAGAAATGGGTTTAAATATGAAGTCAGAAAGTTATCAGTGTGAAGTACTGAATAATTCAAAATTTTTGACAAATAGACTATAACATTGAAAACATACATATTTTTTGCTTCTAAATTTAGCTTAAAAACATTTAAATTTTAAGAACATACTTTGGCAAGTGGCCTTATTTTTTTTTTAGTAAACATAATGCTTCATATTGGCAGGAAGTTTTAGGGGAAAATAATTAAAATTAGACAACAAGCAAGATGAAACTAATAAAATAAGAACCAAACTAATGTAGTGTTTTGGTCCTCAGAATACACTCCATTATGTGCAGAGGAGAATTATAATTAAAGTGTTGTTAGGGACAAGTTATATATAAATAATCTCAATGGAGAACTTTAGAATTGTTTTGAATTTGGCTATATTTTCTTTTTCTTTGTGATTTTTGTAAAATAAGCTATCTGTTAAATCAATTAAATCCTATATAGTCTATATTACTACATAATCATTTGTAATCTATATTAACAATAAATGTTTTTCATTTCCTGCTTGGAAGGAATTATGCAATATTACCAAAAGAATAATTGTTAAATGAAAAAGTTTGATAATAAACTTCTATGTAACTACTAGAAATGTGCAGTAAAGTTTTAGATTAATCCAACCTATAATATTTTGTATTGATATACTACATATTATTAGGCTAGGACACACGCACTCTTTCCCTCTCTCTCTGTATATATTTATATATATATAAAATATGTAAAATAATTAAATGACACAGAACTCACAAGTTTATTCTTTGAGCATTGTATCTGATAGACAACTTTGATTTAAAAATATATATACATAGCAGTAAAATCCTATGACTTCTCAATAATACCACAGGTAGGATAGTAAATAACAAAAATATTAAATAAAATAAAGTTTACATTTTTATGGGTTGCAGGTAATATTTAGACCTCATCATTTTAAAGATCCAAATCCTAATTAAAGGCACAGATTTTATAGGAATTTAAAAGTTTAGTGGAAATAAAACTTACAAACTGGATACATATAGAAGTTAGTATTTATAATGTCTCAAAGTTAATTATAAGTGAATCAATGGAAGGCTTTTTAATGAGTTATTATCAATCAGGTCCTGCCACACTCTGTCAAAAATGGTTCAATCATGGCAAATAGAATTCATTCCATTAAACTAATTTTAGTTCCTACTTGTTTTTTGTATAATTAATGCATTAAATTCTGAAGTTTACTTCCCAACGTCTTACATACTTATGACATTTTATCTCTTAACTTAATTTAGTCTTTAATTGAAGAGTATATAGTGCGTTTTAGTAGAAATGAAAGAGAGAAAAATAAAAGTTATGGGATGTCTACTATGTTTACATATTATTCATAGTCATACCTTTCCACCAGCTGTCTCACTTATTCCTTAAAATAACTTTATGAGGTTTGTATTGTTTTACCACTTTGGAGAAGAACAAAAAGATTCAAAGAGCTTCAAAAGTTTTCTGGAAATTAGTAAGTATGACTGAGCCAGAATTAAATCTCAGATATGTTCAACTACAAAGTACACACTCTTCCTTCTTAACCATTTCCACTATACCCAAGAAACTAGAATCACATTTTTCAAATTATTATACAGAAATCAAGGATCACTGACTTCAGGATAGGATAGGTTACACTGTGGTTTTAAATCCAGTAAACTACTAACTTAACACAGTAGTTCACCTTAACACAGGTTGCCTGAAGGTTCTAGTTCATTCTTCCCATTCTAACAGAAGTTTCATTCTTCCCATTCTTCCAAGATCACCTCAGAAGTAGGAAGAGACATGGCAAACTGTGCCCTGATTCTTAGAACTTCAGCTAGGAAGTGACACATGCCATTTAGTCTTACATTTCCTTGGCTAAAGAAAATCACATAGCCATGTGTAATTTCGCAGGGGGCAGGAAAGTCTTAGGCTACCAGGTGCCTGGGAAGGGGAAAGCAAGAACTATTTGGTATAAGCATAGATGGCTACATCTTCTAGTCAGCTAATATTCAGCTCCCCTTTCCATAGGCAAAATATACTCATTCTTCCTCAAGTGGGGCAAAGCCAAAGTATCCCATCCGTTCATAGCTTCAGTCTCAAAATTCAGGATTTCTATGTGACATACTGGAGCCTCAACATCAGGTTCAACACAGAGCCTCAGAGCCTTTTGAACTCAGAATGCACATTCTCAGCTCTGCGTCTATTCAATATTCAGTGGCTAAACAGGGATAACCACAACAAAGAGCTTCATTCAAAAAGGAGAACATGGAAAGTGCTAGCAGTCCTTGGTCCCGCAATTCTGAAATCCTGCTTGGCAGAGGCCATGAGAACCCCTCCATTGAGGAAGGCAAAGATTTTTAATTAGGTCTGAATTTTGCTTCATTGAAGCCATCCCCGGTCCCTTAGCCATGACCTCTGGGAGTTCTGTTTTGTTTTTTTCTTTTTTCATTATCTTTCTGGGCCACATCACATCTGAAGTGAGCATCAAAAAATATACCCTCCTCAGGGGCTGAGCGGCTTTCTCAGCTTGATTTTTGCCCGTAAAAGATTGGAGATCTACAGGTCATTTTTAAGGCTTAAAGAATCACAGACTTTTTGAATGCAAGCCCATTTCAGGAGTGTAACTCTTAAAAATTTAGTGTCTTCTTGTCCATTTAATTCTAATTGGTTCAAGGAAGACTAAGAGTTTTTAGAGTCATCTGACTTTTGGTTTCACTGCTTACTTTTCTCTATGTTCCACTTTTACCACTTAGTTACAGTTACTTAGAGTTAATCCCACTTTTCTTGGAAAGCTTTTAGGCTCTTTTTAATGAGCTATTTTGTCCAGTTGAAATAATTTGCTAGGTAGCACAAACTTAGCACTGTTGTGAGACACCTCAATCCATTCAGAGGTTTTAACAATGGGTGCTCTATTAGTTATGTATTACTGCATGACATGGTATCCCCAAACTTAGCAGCCTAAAACAACATGTTAATTATCTCACAGTTTTTGTAGATCAGGAATCTGGACATTGTTTAGCTGGGTCCTCTGTGGTAGGGTTTCTTATGAGGCTGCAATCAAACTGTCAGCCAGTGCTGAGATCTCATTTGACTGGGAAAGGATCCACTTCTAAGCTCATTTACATGGTTGATGGAATGATTCAGTTTTTTCAGGGCTGTTAGACGGGAGGTCTCATTTCCGTGCTGACTCTTGCCTGGAGGGCGCCACCCTCAGCTGCTTACCGTGTGGGCGTATGGAACATGGCGATTTGCTCCATTAAGGCCAGCAAGAGAAACAAGAGTCTGCAAGCAAGGTGGAAGCTACTGTCTTACGTAAGCCAGTGAGGTTAATAACACTCGCTCATCTTTGTCTCTGCTGAGATGCAAGTCACAGGCCCTGCCCAGACTGAAGGGAAGCAAATTAGAGGATGTGGATACCAAGAGGCAGAAATTATCTGTGTCCCTTTTATAAGCTGCCTGCCTTAGATGTGATAGATAACTATAGATGTGATTTGATCTTGTGAAAGATCTATGGTGGTTATTGCAATAATGAGACCCCTTTTTATTTTTTGTCTAAAATCAACAAATAATAGGCAACCAAAATAAAGAATTTTGGAACAACGCATTTACGGTTTTAAGATATGTATACATCAGGGATTAAATCAAAGCAAAGATTTGCCCTGATTTATTTCCTATCCACCATTTAAAGGTACATATCCAAATAAGATAATTTATAAATATTTGCAGTGGAATATACCTCTTTTTAAAAAAATCTTCATTCCATAATTAAATAATTATTAATGATTAATTAATTAATTTCCAGAAAATTATTGAAAAAAATTTTAGAAAAATATTGCTTAAGAGATACAGCTCCACCAGAATCCTAGTTCTTAAAACAGCCTTATTATTGTATCAGATAGAGAGAGATAACCCATCATATTTTAATGATATAATGCTAGCACTGCAGCATGTTCTTGCAATAACGTAAATTTTGCCCTACCAGGAGGCAGTGATAAATAACAGAAAAATTAAGAGTAAAAATGACTAGGAAAGAAACTCTTTTTGTTGTTGTTCTTTCTAAATTTATATTTAAATTGTATATGTTACAATTATATTTATTCAATAAATTTATATTTAAATTATATTTTTAATTTATAGATAAATTTAAAGATTTATTTATGAATGTACTATAGCAGCCATACCCAACCTTTTTGGCACCAGGGCCGGGTTTCACGGAAGACAATTTTTCAAGGACGAGGGTGGGGAGGATGGTTTCAGGACGATTCGATTGCATTACATTTATTGTGCAGTCAGACCTCTCTGCTAATGATAATCTGTATTTGCAGCCACTCCCCAGCCCTATTGTCACCTCCTCAACTCCACCTCAGATCATCAGGTATTGGATTCTCCTAAGGAGCACGCAACCTAGATCCCTCGCATGCACAGTTTACAGTAGGGTTCACGCTTCTATCAGAATCTAATGCTGCTGCTGATCTGAGAGGCGGTGGAGCTTACGCGGTGATGTGAGTGATGGGGAGTGGCTGTAAATACAGATGAAGCTTCGCTTGCTGCATCCCCCTCACCTCCTGCTGTGTGGCCCGGTTCCTAACAGGCCAAGTACCCCAGTACCAGTCTGCTGCCTGGGAATTGGGGACCGCAGCACTACAGAATTCCTAAGTACAGCAGCCAATTTTGTTTGTGATATTAACTCCTCATATATTACTGTAGTTAACATAGTAAAATGTATTTTTCTTTACAAATGTGATATATTGTAATGGTTTCTGAGTGCCTCAATAGTGAAAACTGCATGAAATAATTTTTAAATTTGCATTCATTCAAGTATAAATTAACATGTGCTATATTTTATTGGCCTTTTTTTTGGAACAGGTATATATTTCTGCATTTAGCTTGAATTTAATATTGGCAATAAAACATGATCTTGTAGTGGAAGTTGACAATAAATATCCTCTGGATCCAACTGGATTTTGACACACAATTAAGGAGAACTACACAGTGTAATTTTCATGAAGATCAATAACATTAGATTCTCAGCACAAGTCTGCATCTGCTGATATAAATGAAGCCCTCCTTTTAAATTAGTTTAGATAAAATGGGATTATTCAAGTAAGGTTTAGATAAAACATCTCTCCTTAACCAATGTCAAGGACTTCACACAAGAAAGAATACTATTTATGTAATAATTTAATCATGAATTTTTAAAAATTATTAAATTTGTGAAACAAATAGCTTATTGCACATGAAAAGGATAACTTTATATCATATAAACTAATAGATTTTTCAATGCTGTTGTTCATTGACAAGCATGTGGTGGTTGGCTAATGCATAAAATACAACCTTTATTTCAGCACAAAATTCATCTATGTATCAAAAGTAATCTGGGGGCAAGGCATGAGAAAAGAATAGAGTGAGTTTATCCTATCAATAGCTTCTATTGACATTGTGTGACGTCTTCTGTGAAGCATTACACGCCAACTTCCTAAGCTGTATAATTTTTTTAGTTTAGATATCTATATGATAAATTATATTGTCAAACACTTTTTTGTACTTCATGAGATAAAATAACTTCCAAGAAAAGATGATGATTTAGGATCAATTATCCGTAGGTCTCTGACTAGCACGATGTTTTTAACTAGTTCATTTTCACAAAAAAATATTTCTCCAATGGATTAAAAAGATCTATCCCTCACATTCTATTCCTGGCCATTGTAGGAAGTAGAAAAATTATTTGTACTCTAAATAAGAAAGGTTATAAAGCAAATGTTTTACAAATATATTGCCAACATATGTATCTGAATGGTGAACAAGTCTTACTTTCTTACAGAAGTAATCACATTACTCTTGCTATTTTTGCAGACTCATCTCAATGAAATATACTGACATTTAGAAAACATGTTTTTTATCTGGATGTGTTAGGTGATTCTTATTACAGCAAGATAGTGCATAATTGCGGACTTAAGATTTATGCACAGACATACTGAAGAGAAGTAGTGATTTTCAAATTCACAACAAGCATATAATTCAGGTTGTTTTCAAGATAGCTTTATTAAAGGGAAAATAATTTCTTTTCAAATAGTTATCAAGTAACAAATTATTTGATTATCTCAATATTTTAGAAGTTGATGTAAAAAGGCACCACATACTCAGGAGAGCACATTTTGATTCCGTTGTGTTTGATTAGCAGTTGCTATTACAGTGAGTCTATACTTGATGAATGACTTAGGTAGTATAGTCCATAAGGTTTTACCTCTTAGAGAAAGTAAACAACAGCCAGGTGAAATATTTCATTCCTTTGGGTCTAAGAAAAGTGTGGAAAATCCCACACATGATGAGAATCAAGCTGAAGACAGAGAACAAGGAGAACAACAGTGCTGAGAAACAGAATGTTTTTACAAATTAAAAAAAGTCAGTCACTGAACTTTTCAGTCTAAGTTCGGTGCTAAGAATTGGATCCAGTATAGCAGTTTAGATCTTAAATGTATTTGAAGTATTTTCCCAGATCAAAATATGTTTTAAATGATCACACTGTATGGATGTAAATGTATTAAATGCACATGCAATATTCTTACAAAGAAACTTTCTGTAACACCTATAAAATGTAAAGTTGATCTATGAGAAATGAAAAATTGTAAAGTTTCCTATGGAAAAGCAAAATATATTTGGCAAAAATGAATTTCCTACATTTCTACATATTTCAAGGTACATCACTGAAATTTATAAAAGCCATTTTGATGACTTATTAAAGTATTATATATTACCAAAATCACAAGATCAGAGGTAAGAGAAATGAAGTTCCTAGTACTTCATCCTAAACTGGTTACGAATCTGTGCCTTACAGATTTCAGTGATAACATGGGTAAAGTGATGCCAACCTCAAATGGCTGTGGTGGGTGTTAAGTGGGAGAAATTATGAAAGGAGTGACCAACAGAGAAAGAGCTAATAATAAACTTCTTAAAAAATTTCAAACTATTAAGGGGGTACAAATGTTTTTGTTACATAGATACCTCTTATAATGCTTAAATCAGGGCTTTTAGTGTGCTCATCACCCAAATAGTGTTCATTGTACTCCATAGGTAAGTTTTTTACCCCTCCTCTCCTTGCCCTTCCCCCCTTATTGATATCCAATGACTTTTACATCTCTTCATGTCCTTGTGTGCCCATTGATTAGTTCCCAATTGTTAATAATAGAGAGTACATGTGGTGTTTGTTTTCCCATTCCTGAGATACTTCACTTAAGATAATGGTCTCCAGTTCCATTCAACTTGCTGCAAAAGACATTATTTCATTACTTTTTTATGGCTAAATTGTACTTTATGGTGTGTGTGTGTGTGTGTACATGCACACACATTTTCTTTATCCAGTCATAAATTGATGTGCACTTAGGTTGATTCAACATCTTTGCAATTGTGAATTGTGCTGTGGTAAACATTCAAGTGCAGGTGTCTTTTTGATATAATATCTTCTTTTCTTTTGGTTAGATAACCGAGTAGTGGGATTGTTGGGTACAATGGTAAGTCTACATTTATGTCTTTGAGGAATCTCCATACTGTTTTCTATGGAGGTTGTACTAATTTTCAGTACCACCAACAGCATGTAAGCACCCCTTTCTCTTTGCGTCCATGCCAGCATCTATTGTTTTCTGACTTTTAATAATAGCCATTATGACAGTGGTAAGGTGATATCTCATTGTGGTTTTAATTTTCATTTTCATGATGATTAGTGATGTTGAGCATTTCTTCATTTGCTTGTTGACCATTTGTCTGTCTTCTTTTGAAAAACTTCTATTCATGGCTTTTGTTCACTTTTTAATGAGGTTGTTTATTTCTTGATGATTTGTTTGAATTCTTTGGAGCTTCTGGATATTAGCCTTTTATTGGATGTATAGTGTGTGAATATTTTCTTCCATTTTGTAAGTTGTTTTTTTATTCTGTTAATTATTTCCTTTGCTGTGCAGAAGCGTTTTAATTTAATTGAGCCTCATTTATTTATTTTTGCTGTTGCTCTATCTGCCTTTGGGATTTTAGTAATAAATTCTTTGCCTAGGCCAATATCTAGGAGAATTTTTCCAATGCTTTCTTCCAGAATTTTTATGGTTTCATGCCTATATTTAAGTGATTTACAAATTCAACCCAATCCCCATCAAAATAACAGTATCATATTTCAAAGATCTAGAAAAAATACTTCTACACTTTATTGGAAACCTAAAAAGAGCCCCAATAGCCAAAGCAACCTTAAGCAAAAAGAACAAATCTGGAGGCATCACATTATCAGAATTCAAATTATGCTATAAGGCTATAGTAACCAAAACACCATGGTATTGATATAAAAGTAGAGACATAGATCAATGGGACATAATAGAGATCCGAGATGTAGAATCATCTTCCTACAACCAACTGATCTGCAACAAAGCAGACAACGCTATACACGGGGGAAAGGAAGCCCTTTTCAGCAAATGGTGCTGGGGAATTAGATAGCCAAATGCAGAAGAATGAAAACAGGACCCCTGTCTCTTGCTATATACAAAAATTAATTCAAGATCATTAAACATTTGTGCTCTTTCCTTGCCTCATTACTAATAATACCCCATTATAAACATTAAATATTTTAATGGCACACATTTTTCAAGTACATTGCTTCTGATGATCTTATATACAGGGTGAAAAAACTGACTAAAAATAAGAAATATCTACCTAGTTGTGGCTGTCTCTCTGAGCCAAATGATTTAAACAGATGGCTTCTGATTGTGAAACTACTTTACACTAAGGGCACCAATGTGCTGATCATAATCAATGTACGGTTGATTGAGCAGATTACACATGCACAAAAGGTTTACTTTATGTTGCTGTGCAAGTTTAGGAATTCAGTTTCTGTCTTGATGAGAGATGATCTTGATATCATCCAAAAGTAGGTTTGATATTTTCTTCAAACAATGACTTCGTAACAGTTGTGAATGTAGAAAGTCCGGACACATACAGGTTGCATTGTCTAAAACAAAATGATGATTTGATCTAAAAAGACAAGCATTGATAGTAGGCCAGCCCAGTTCTTAGGGAAATTCAGTACTGACCTGAGAAATATCTGATTTTCAAGAGTCTTCCCACCAAAATTAATGAACTTCAAAATGTCCTCTTTACTCGGAATTAAATAATTTATTTTGCAGTGAGTTGGATGGAACTGATGACGGTTATCCTAAGTGAACTATCTCAGGAATGGAAAAACAAATACCGCTTGTTCACACTTATAATTGAGGACTAAATCACGGGTATATATGGTCATAAAGTGATGTAATAGATATTGGAAACTAAGAAGGGGAGAGAGTGGGACAGGGGTGAGGGATAAACAATTACCGATTGGGTACAATATACACTATTCTTGTGACAGGTACATTAAAAACCCTCACTTTCTTTAGCATTGTATACAATTCATCCATGTAAGAAAAAACACTTGCACTCCCTAAATCTATTGAAATAAAGAAAAAGTCCTCTTTAATATTGTCTTTCAGTGATTTTACCTGCTGGAGATGACTTTTTATATTTTTAGTTTTAAGTGTCATATTCTTATAGCCAGCAGGTTTACCTAGTACTTAACTCTGTCTCTAGGTCAGGTCATGATAATAAAACCACATGTTAAACATGACTACAAATGTTTAAACAGATTGGATTACATAACAATTATGCATTAATGAACTTCTGTTTAAAGGATCCAGGATAGATAATGCTAATCAATGATATGGTTGTATTTTTTCCATTTATTTTACAGGATAAAAGATATAGAATGAAATTAATAATGATAACTATAACATAAATTTTCCATATGTCAGAAATTGTGCTATATTCTTTGTAGAGATTATTTAACATTCAACATATACCTTTAAGAGATATAGGGCACTTTTACTATTTTTAAACAGTGAAACTTAATCTTAGATCACAAAATCACCCAACTCTAAAATGACAAAACTGTATACAAACCTGACTCTATTACCGGTGGATTCTTGGGATTAACAGTGCTTGCCCTTCCTAATGAATATCACCTTTTCCCTCATTTCTCCCATTTTTTCTGGGATGAAAACTGAAAACTAAATAACTCCTCAAACCCCATCAGAAACCAGACAACTTACATCTAAGTGACTTTATGATTAGAGCCAAATCCTTCTTATTTTTGAAAGAGTATATCATTCTTTTGACCCTGAGATATATCAACTGTCAAGAAAACATTTTTGACAGTAAAATCAATTATACTCTGAAAAAATTTTAAATTGTAGTGACAGAAGTGCTATCAATACAATATTTATAACAACAGAAAAAAGAATACTCCTTATATATAACATTCTAGGATGTTATCTCTGCCCTAGAAGATTACAATAACTGTGCAAGAATTAATAATTAAATGAATCTAAGAAAAGATTTAGGAAAAAATAAATTAGATTTCTATTTTAGTTTGTACCAGTTAAGGTTTTACAAGCAATGCAAATAACATCTTAATAAGTAATAAAAATGGAACTTTGTAGGCTAAAGGTGTTTCTATAAATAATGTGTTGAGATCAATTAGCATCCCTAATGAAATATATACCACAACTCTGAATGACATAAATTAAAATGTGTGAAAGCAGAGAATGTAAATTTTCTAGGAGGGATTTAATACATTTAGTTTGGGATGATACCAAAGTTTTCCCTCAAGTGAGCAACATCTAAAATCATGTCAGATAGAACCACGTTAGATATATTGTCTTTAATTGGGTTATTCTGCATGGAAAGGCTTTTGAAGACTGAACTTCTATAAATATATTTTTTAAGTATCTAATGGAGTGTCTTGTGCCAAAATTTACATTAGGGACAATTAAAAAATAAGACTGAATATTGGAACAGGAAAAAGGTGAGAAGCTTTGGGTAAAAATGGCCAAGGCTTTAATGGGAGCAATGAATTAAAAGAATAATTGTCAAGAGTCTAGGTCTACCTGCATAAGGAAACTCAGGATTTTAAAATTCTCTCTTTCATACAATCCAGAAGTTAGAGGAAGAGATCAGATCTATGATGCTTCTATAACAGACAATAAAGCCAACATATCTTTCAAATGCTAAAATGGAGTATCTGTTTTTAGAGTTGTGGCAATACAGGATACAAAGGTCTTTAGGGAAGAGATAAAGGAGGGATGAAAAAAGAGGGGACCAAAAGGAGAAGCGGCAGGAGATAGAAAGGGATAAGACAGGTGAATAAGGAGAGGTCCAGGAAGAGAAACAGGAAGAAGGTCGGAGAGGGATGTTTTGAGAGCCCCCAGCTAAATTAGAGTTCCAGGACCAGAGCAGCTAGCAACCCTGTCCTAACAGGAAATGAAGAAGAGCTGGGCATGGGTATTTACAGTGTTCCTTTCCCGGAATACTTCTTTTATCTGGCAGATGGCCTAATGCTAGTTGCCTAACCAGTAAGGAGGAATTCCCTCACATGGGAAACTTGTTTGTACCAGCAGATGCTCTTGTGGCTCTTCTCTGATCCGTGTCCAGTTCATGCCTGCCTGTCACTCTGACACTGGGAGCCTGACCTTAGGTTGCCCCTAAAGTCCTAGGGAAACAGACCTGGAGCTGTTCCTAGTTCTTCAGATGGAAGGTACAAATTTCATACACCACTACAATAGGAAACAAGTTCAAAGATTTTTACTTATAGATCCTGGGCAAGGAGGGCACAATGAGTTGGGAGAGTAGTCTTCTGTCCAGGGTCACACAAGTCAGGAATGAAGAGTCAAGGAGAGAGAGAGAGAGAGAGAGAGAGAGAGAGAGAGAGAGAGAGAGAGAGATACCTAGCAATGAATGTGAAGGAATAGAGTGTGGGTCACTTGAGGTTCACAGGCAAATGCCTAAATATTCTTTGTAAAGGAAAAGGGGCAGGAAAGCAAGAAGCCCAGTCTCCTAGGCAGGAGAGGTGCCCCTAAGATTTTATCTCTGGACACTGACTGGCTTGAGCCACTCGGGTGTGGTATAGAACTGGAAACTGTGTCAAGACTGACTGAACCCTGCTTCTGGTACGAGAAAGTTAAACTTGTATTTAAAATGGATGCAGAGGCAAAATAAAATCATAAGAATTCACTACAAGAGGGAAAAGTGACAGGAAAGGAAAATGTTTTTTCCTGTTACAAGAGTAATTTAATTACATTATTTTATTTATTATGTCTCCAAATCAAAAAAAAAGAAGTTACACTTATTTGAGAAATTAGTCATGACTGTCATCTACTGCTTCAACGTCTCTCCTTTAAACATATCTCTCCTGCCTGTGGCACTACCTGATACCCCAAGCTAATTTGATGTTACTTTGGGTAATTTTCCTCTTTCTCTTTTCTGAGATTCACAGAATTTACCTATTTTATTATTTTCTCTGATTGGTCTTTCAGGACTATTCTTTCATTGTAACCTTTAAAGATGTGAATTTTACTAATGCACTCTACTACAACAAGTTAAAATTTATAATAAGTTATACATTTTTTTATTTTTTATTTTTTATTTTTTTTTATTGGGGGAAAACTACAAAGCATTTACAGTACAATGTTTACAGTCACAATTTGTAGTGAGCTGATTTCCCAAAATATATTACCACTCAAGTTGACTTATCTTGTTACATTCAAAAACCT
>CAUYRT010092233.1:0-45685 GCA_963574885.1 Lepilemur ruficaudatus | reverse complement strand
CTCACACTCCTAAGAGGTGAAAAGCATGAAAATCTTAGATGAACTGATATTAAAGACATTTGAGCAATCCAACTACTTCCTACTAATCTGAACATTACTGCACTTCCCAGTGGGGGTTAACTGATTGCCTAAACCAGGGGTCACCATACTTTTTCTGCAAAGGGCTAGATGGTAAATATTTTAGGCTTTGTGAACCATCTTGTCTCTATCACAACTACTCAATTCTGCTGTTGCTGTGTGAAAGCAATCATGGACAATACATAAATAATGAGCATGGATGTGTTCCAATAAAACTTTATTGATGGACCCTAAAATTTAAATTTCATATTTCACATGTCACAAAATAATATTCTTCTCCTGATGTTGTTTTTAAGCATTTACAAATGGAAAATACCTCTTCACCTTGTGGGACACACAAAAGCAGGCAGCAAGCTGGATTCGGCACAAGGTCCACAGTTTGATGACCGCTAAACCATGCTATTCCTTCCCCACTCCCTCTCCCTCCACCCTTCCTTCCCCTAGCAGGGTTAAGGTGTCAATGAGCATTTCTTTTCTGCCATTAACATTCTATTGCAGGGGGAAAAAATTCTATTACTGGCAATTAACATATAAAAAAGATTTGACCTGAAATACAAACTAAAACTACAAGGAGATGTCACATCAATTTGGCAAAGGTATGAGAAAGGTTATAATCAATGCTAGTCAGGGACACAAAGAAGAGCTCTATAATGTTAGAGGGAATTGGTACAAGGAGTTCTGGAAAGCATTTCATTTATTTGTATGCATCAAGCATCTTAAGATGTTCATACCTTTTTTTACCCAGAGTATCTCAGAAAAGAATTCAACCTAAATAAACAACCAGGAATAGGAACAAAGCGTAATTGTTTCCTAATGATCAAAGATGGGGAAAATATGTTTATTGAAGGATTTATAATAATGAAAAATGTGAAAGAGCCTAAATATCCAACCATGGAGAATGGCTAAGCACATTTTAGTTTACTCATGCAATATTGAGTGACTATCTCTGCATGTAATATTAAGGATACATTTTTTTCTTGTTTATAGTTCTCCATTTTCTTCAAGCTTCCCACAAGGAGTGCACGTGCCTTTTAAAATCAAGCAAGATTATAAGTAATTAACAAGTACAAAGAGATGGAGAAAATCCCCTATAATATTCAGAGTCAATTTCTTCTTTGCCTTTAGCTTTTTTCTATCTGAAGGCCTCCAAAGGTGCAGATTTTACCCCATTCCTTGGTGCACATGTGACCTCCCACTCTTTACATCTACTTTGCCATCTTGATGTCACTTCTCCCAACTCCACAACTCTGCTCTACCAATTCTCCTTGATTCACGGTAGGAGACATCTTTTTTCCCAGCACGGGTACAATTCTACTAAGAATAAGGTGTTCTCACACTCTCAGTTTCTTGTATCTCACCAAGTGTTTTCAACTCTTAATTTGGACTGTTTTTTTCATTTTCTATAGCTTCTGTTTCTTGAGGAAACCAAGTTCTCTGATGCATTGGTCAGATGAAAATACAAGTATTAACACAGTTCTGCAGTCAGTGATCTCTTCCCTCTGCAATCAAGCAGTCATCCTCTACTGAACGTGGGCTCCTCATTTCCCTTATGTTATAGGGCAGGATTCCTGCCCAACTTCAAAACTTTCTGAGAGTTAAGTTGGAGGGAGGTTTGGCATCTCCTCTTTATTTTCCTTTCCGTTTTATTGTGTTTTCATCTCTGTTTTTCATAAGAGATCCGTTAGGTTTCCGTGAAGATGGGTACCTTAAGGGAAATTGAGTCCCTTTGCTTACCACGACTTTGCCATTTTCCAATGACAGTCCTAAACATTAGGACATTGGGCAAGCTCTTCTTTGCTAAAAAAATTTTACTTTAGCACCTCCTATGTCTCTGTCATGTGTTTCTTCTCTTTTGACATTGAGCTTGTTGTTTCAGGGCTGCAGTGCACGACTGTGCCTGTTACACATTGCACAACTGCAGGAGTGCAACCACACAGAACACAGTGCTGCCTCCGCCACCCAGTATTCAGTGGACCTGCAGTGCTTACTAATGAGGTCTTAATTAAAAGAGATATGAATAAGAATAATTGAATAACATAACTGGAAAAGACTTTAAACTAGTGTTTTCTAACATTTCTTCACATCATGGCAGATACATGAAATGAAAATAATTTTTTACAGTACATTGGGATAAACAGACCAGGATGCTTATAGCTAGAAATGATTGGCCTAGAGGTTTTTGCTGTCCCAGCCATCATCTTGGCACACTTGTAATCTACTGGAGACATACCAGCGTGCCATGGCATACCAGTAGGGCAATTCTGCCTTAAAGATCAGCTAGTCTGTTCTACCCTCATTCCCTCTGCTTTATAGATTAGGAAAATGTGAGCCATTCCCTGACCTCAATGGCACTATGGGGCTAGGAGTTTGAGCTGATGATCTGGAAGAATGGATGGGTTGGGGAATAGATAGAAGGCATTCTGTCTCTCCACCTGCACTCATTCATTTAACCTTCTATTTAGAATTTTTTATCCCCCTAACCAATACTGGTCTCATCATAAGGAGAGACTTCAAGCTGCATTCCAAAGTAAATGGGGAAAAAGTGGATCTAACTAAAGGCTTGTTAAATCCTATAATGTTCCTCATGCTGGCGTTTTTTGTAAGATAAAGTTTTTATCGATTTATTATAGATTCAATAGCAGAAACTAAAGATTTGTTTCAGCGACAGTCACTAGGTACTTAAAAAAATACAAATTTTATGTAAAATACTGAAATAAATTTTGTGTGAGAAGAAAAATTTAAGAGATTATTCCCTTGGGATTGCCAGGCTCAGAGGGTTAGTTAAAAGACAACAAGTGATCGCAGCGCCTGGTCAAAATACCTACTCTTGGGGACCCCATGGAAAGTACCAAAGTAGCTGAGATAAACCCAATTGCAATTCTTAAATGGCTATTAACATTCTTCCTGTGTGAGAGACAGAAAGCAAAGATAAGGCTCTGAGGTCTTCCCTGGAGATCCAGTCATCGAACCAGGGATTTTGGCTTTGTATCACTGGAGTTTTCTGAAGCACATTTAAAATTCCTCACCTTTAAAAATAGACAGATTCTAGGCAGAGGGGCAGGGGAGGAGGTGTGAGTCCCCTGCTTCAAGTGAATGAGATCATTCTGCAGCCTTCCCATTTCCCAAACTGCAGATGTCACAAGGTGAGAATGAATCCTCAACTTGTTCTGGTTTCCAGGTTACAATCCCTCTGCTTTTACCCTACTTCCCTTAGGGATTCCGTGGAGTCTGCAAAACCGCTTGACAGACAATCATTCTTACAGGCAGCAGATATGCACATAACCCCACTGAAACTCTTTTACCAAAGAGTTGAAAGCTCTTGTGCATAACAGGTTTAAGTATAAACACGTGTTTTTGCCATTCATCATTTCCCCCCTTTAAAGAAGCCATATGTGACCATATTCTGGGAGGCAACACAATCTACAGCAGGTGGGCTCCTTAATTGGCTTTCTTGGGGAGTAGCTAAAGTTGGGTGCAAAAGGTACTGACCTTATGGGTTTGGTTACTAGGAGTTTGCAAACGGGGTTGTAAAACCTCAATAGAGCCTCTCAGACCCATAGGGAAACAATGGAAGCCAATGTGGAAATTTCAAGGGAAGTGATGGAAAGAAAGAATGTAAAGAGGTTGTGGTGTTGAATGCCAACAATATTTAGTTGCAAGAATACCCATATTTATTCCTATAACAATCATATGTATGGTCCCATGAGCTCACTCTGGACCTTTACATTTCTTCATTCATCTTCCTTCCTGGAACAGGTAGGGTAGGGTGACAGTGATGAATCATGCTGAAGCTTGGGGAACGTCCACAGAGCCACCGAGCCACTTAATGGCAGAGCCAGTATATTCCTGTTCTCATATCTTGGTTGTTCCTGCTTTGATTAGAAACTAAATCATAGCACACAGCCAAGACAAGTGGTGATATAATGATGGCTGATAAGTTTCATCAAAAGCAAACTACATAATTCAAGTCTAAATTATCAATTTAGGTAGCCTATATTATTGAAATCAGCTGGAGGATGAGCAATTTGCTTTCTTCCCTGGAGGAATCAGTTTATTTGTTGTGAATGCTTTCAAGATGGGCTTCCTGAAACCCATTCATTCAACTAATATCCATGGAGTGCCTACTATGGACGAGGTGCTGAGAACAAAACAGTGAAGCAGACTCAGACCTTGTGCCCTGCGCTTTATGGGAATAGATTTGTTAGCAGGTCATCTGAATTCTCCTTGATAGTTGGGATGGGAACACATAGGAGGAACATTAGAACCAGCCTTGGTTTCGGTGGCCAATAGTAGCAAGGGGTGGTTAGGGAAGGTTTTCTGGAGGAACATATAAGATGAAGCATAAAGAATGAGTAAGACTTATCTGAATGAAGAGAGGGGAGAAAGAATATTCTAGTATTGGGAGTCTGTTCAGTTCTCTGGGGGTGGGATAGAGAAGAATACTTCTAAGGACCTGTCGAGAGTTCAGGCAGAAGCAGTCAGAGGAAAAAAATCATAAAGGGTCTGTGTCTAGTGGTTGGTTCCATTGTACTTGGAATGTAGCCTAGTCCCATTTGGCCCAGAATACTCCATTTGGGGCTTACTCCATTTGGTTCCTATGCTGTTTCTAAAGCTCTGTTATTACAGTAATGCAAAGAGATATGGCATTAACAGTTTGGGGAAAGGAACATCAATTAATCACTTCTCCCAAAAAGAAAAATAAGGATCTTATTGAGACACCAGAAACAAAGATGGAAACAATAACTTTTGGATGTTGTGAGTTTTCTCAGCATGAAATACCAGAAAGTTCCAAAATTTTCATAAGCAATCATTGTCAAAAATTTAGCTTAGCTCCTATTTTATTGTGTCAGATTTTCAGATTACATGCTGGTATTAATTTCTGGAGGAAAATATTAAGGATAAATGATAAGCTTTCCAGATGGCTATAACTATAATTGGCATGAGTTGTATGTGAATAAACCACATTTTTGCAGTTTTTTTCTTCTGCCTTTGTTATTACTTTAGGAACAATAATCATTATTATTGTTGGCAGATTTCCCAGATTCCACCTATATTTTAACAATAACAAAAACAACAATAATGAAATTTGACATCAGTGCAATACAGATTACAATACACTTCTACAGGCCAATATTCTAACCTTTCCCATTTCCATGACGCGTGTCACCCACATGTACGTGTTATTAAAAGGTAAGTCCTGGAGCTAGTCCTCATAAAGTGTCTAGTCCATAATAAAATATTCAGATATGCCTTGGACTTGAAACCGAGGTCAGTGATTTTTATTTTCTCACCTAAAAGCTCTGTTGCCAATTACAGCAAATTGTTGGCTTCCTCTGTTGTATCTTTGAAAAGTGTCAGCTTCTACTACGCTACATTTGCAAAACTTCTGATTTGCCCAAAAGGAGTGGAGAGAAAAAGAACGCTTGAAACTTCCGGGAAGTTACTCTTCCCAACATCTTTGCATTTCCTATTTCCTACTAGGTCTACTCATATGGATCTTGTAACTATCAAAAGAGTAGAAAAAAAGGAACTGTTCTTTATTACTATTATATATAGACCATTTATTGAACTAAATGTTAGGCATATGAGAGAGATTATTTTAATCCTCACTATAAACCCACAAGTTAGATTCTGTATTTCCATTTTTAATGAAACACTTTCAGAGAGATTAAGTCAATTGCCAGCCTCTATATTGCCATTATAATTGACATGTGATTTCCAAGCTTACGCTCTTTCCACCATGCCATCCTCAGACGTATTTCCACTCCAGTGTGACTTGTTTCAATTCATTCAAAGCATTTGATGTGTTAAAACTTGTTGAAACCTTTGAATTTCAGGTTGGAGGCTGCAGAGCTAAAGCAAAGGGAAATGCGAAATCATGCTATTAAAATGACAAATATTCCAGATGTAGCTAATTAGTATGATAACCTATGCATAAAAGAGAATTGTAAAATTAGTGAGATCAGCCTTGCAATGCCATTAACCATATTATAACTCTTCACATGACTTTCCCCCCACCATGAAACGGTCTTGCAAACGCCTGATCTCAATTTATTTTATCATATGGTACAGATCATCAGTGCCACATGCTACTGTGAATACTGTGGTTTTCGCAGTGGGATATTTTTTATCTCTGCAAATTGGTAAGTTAAAATAATTTCACCTAGAGTGATCTTGCACCCAAAATATGTTGACCTTGACAGCACTTCTGTATCTTTTCCCTCTCATTTGCTTTTTGATAATTTTCTTTTTTCATTTCTGCTCTGAATTACCTACTGCAGGCTATGAAGACCCAGACAGACTAAGAGGCCAGTCCTGTGTACCCTGAGCCCTTTCTCCAAGAGGCAGGCTACAGGGAAGGAGGAGAGCTTTATCTGAAGGAGTGGTGAAGTGAAGACACCAGGTAAGAGAGAGCGAAGCCATTACAGTTCTTTTAAGAAGCAGCACTGTGGGCTAACAGGTTTGGAAAAGCTGGGGAGAACATAAGCACGAATTATATCCAAAAATTAGGCTAGAGACAGTTAGTACATTCAATGGTCGCCGTGAAACTAACCCACGAAGGAAGGATGAGAAAAGTCAGGTTCTGTGATTGCAGAGAAGTGTTTGGGGAAGGTAATCCGTTTGATCAGTTTGCTCCAGGAAATGACAGCACAGCTAACACAGACTCTGCCTCCCCTTCATTCATCATCTCATCCAAACTCCCCTTCTCCATTTTGTACCTTTCTACCTTGAAGCCTTTTCTGACAGTTCCCTGCCTTCCCAAGGGATTTCAAATTTAAGCCAGAAAGCACATGGGGCTGGAGGCAAAAAGTCTGATTAACGAGCTTGGGCCTTGTCCAATTAACGAACCTGGGCCTTGTGAAGTTTATATAAAATACTTTGTTGACCCACAATAGTCTGTGATGCTTGCCATTGCATTACATGTTTTCTGATTTTACTTTGTGTTGAATTTGTTTTGTCACAATTCAAAAAACAAAAACAAAAACAGAATCTGCACAATGCTTGATACATAAAGGGCTCTCAAATGAAAGACAAAATGAATAGATAAATTGATGCATGTCTGCATGCAATTAAGATATGCTAACAGGAGCTGATGAAAGATCTTGTCTTAATCATAAAGAATAAACTAGGAACAAAACACGATTTGCAGAGGAACGATAGACACATTTATTCATTCACTTATTCATTCAGATCATTCATTCAATCATTTTACACATATTATTCATTTTATAAACACCTATTTTGTGCTAAGCACTGTGCAGGATTCTAAATAAAGAGTGAAAAGTAAAACAGAGTTTTACTTTGCTTCCCTTGAGAGTTTATATTCTAGTGAAGGACAAACGATAAGTATCAATTTATAAATTGATAAAAGTGAAGGTAATTTTCAGGGTTCTTGGGTGGATGATATTTAGATAATGCAGTTGTTGGGAAAGCCTGTTCAAGGAGACTTGAGGGATGAGATGGAGCTGTTTCAGGAGTCAGAGGTGGGGAGTCCCACAGGGCTGGATATTCTAGGCAAACGCCCCAACACAGCAAGAACTTGTGCTGTTCTGGGACTGAAAAAGGAGCCTCGACGAGTGGGCGGAGGGGAAGCTGGCCCGAGGGGAGGCTGGACAGTGGGACACATGCCAAGTGGTGCAGGGTCGTGTAGGGAGACCCCAATTAACAACAAGTTGTGTTGCCAAAACTCATGTGTAAGATCACTGCAGGATACTTGGATGACATTGACTCGCAGACAGAATGTTATAAATGGTTGTCAGCTGTCTTGCCTGCAACAATCCACTTAACTTGTAATGTCTCAATAGCCAGGCCACCAAAGGTTACAGTTGCAGAAGGAAAAGGCTCTGGATTACAGTTTGTACAGTGAGGAGACACCCGTCTTCACCGTTCCACCAGCTGGAGCACAGACCCCCTCCACGGCAGTTCCAGGCATGAGCTGACAGTTTTCAGATCCACACTCCTGTCGTGCTTACCATGCTAAGACCGCCCATTCCTATTCTACCAGGAGTTGTTTTCTCCTGTTGGTTTTAATTTTGTTTTGGTTTTAATCATGAAGAATACATTTTGAGTTTTACCAAATGTCTTTTCTGTAATCACAAAATTATATAATGGTGGAAAACTTTTTGTTAAAAAAATGGCGGGGAGGGGGCGAACACGGTGGTTTGCACCTGTAATTCCAGCACTTTGGGAGGCCAAGGCAGGAGGATCGCTTGAAGCCAGGAGTTCGAGACCAGCTTGAGCAACACAGCAAGACCTCATCTCTACAAAAAATAAAAAAAATAAAAAAAATTAGCTGAGTGTGGTTGTGTGCACCTATAGTTCTAACTGTTCAGCAGGCTAAGGCAGGAGGATCACTTGAAACCAGGAGTTTTAGGTTACAATGAGCTATGATTGAGCCACTGCACTCTAGTAGCCTGGGCAACAGAGAAAGACTCTGTCTCCAAACAAACAAACAAACAAAAAAAACCAAGGTTGTGTTTTTTTGATAGCTGTCTGCTAGGTTCCTGTCCCTGTGCCCTTCTTGGCCTCATGGCTGGGGCCCCTGATCCTCACCTGTGGCTCAGGTCTGGGCTCAGTCACTAGGGCTATCAGATTTAGCAAATAAAAACACAAGATGCCCAGTTAAGTCTGAATTTTGGATAAATAATTTTTTAGTATATGTCCCATGCAATATTAAAAAATGACTAATACTAAAAAAAATATTATTTATCTGAAATCCAAATTTAACTGGGTGTCTTGTCCTTTATCTGGCCCCCTCAGCAGTCATGCCCATAGTTGGAAGGTGAGACCCAGGTTGAGGCCAGTGGCTCGGCTTTGCTGTGGCTCCTCTGCTGGCTTTGTCCCCAGACCCAGCAGCTGGGCCTCTGCCTTGTGCCCTCTTTCCTGAATGACTCTTGATTCTCTACTTAATGTCATAGTTCTTCAAAAGGCCAGTGTTGGCCCTTCCCTACCCGTGCCTCAGGGAGTGGTATGCTGTACCCAGATAAAGCCTTTGGGTGAGTCCCTACCATTTGCTTCCAGGCCTTCCCGAGGCTTTCGTTCACACAGGACTCTAGCGCAGTTCAGTGCAGAGGAAGGGAAGGGCAACCTTTGGGTATAAAGATGAGTTGAATTCCCTTTGCCTCTCTTCACTTGTGAAAACCTGTGTCCAACGTCTTGGACCTTCAATGTTTTTAATCAGTACAGTGGGGTAATAATAATAAATTTATAGGATTGTTATGTGGGTTTGATACTGCAGTTGCTCAATAAATGTGAGATCTTTCACCTGCCATGGTTAGACACACCGGTTTGCTGCTAGGCCCCTTTATACTGTTTGCCTATTGAACCTCCTCCTCTTCACAAATGCTGGGGATTTTCCAACACCTAATAGATTTAGGACTCTATGAAGTCCTCTATGGGTCTGATTGTCCCTCAGTACTGAGAATAAATGCATGTTAAATGAATGAATTAAATTCCTGCTCCAGTGATCCTGTTTGTCTGCCTGGTTTCTGAGTCCCAGCCATCTAATTGCTGTCTTCAGATATGGTCTCACTCAGCCCTCTAATATTGCTGGCTCCTATAGGGACCCTATTACCTCTCTCCCTCCACCAGTCCTTAGTGGCCAGTGGCATGGTTGGTCAGGTTGCAGCCAGAGTTGTTCTCATGGCTCTTTCTAAGACTCTCTCCTGATCTAGCGCCCAATGTCTATCCTAATGCTGTACTTGGTTTGCCTTTTCCCAAGGCAGCATTTCAACTATAAGACTTTTAAGCTACTATGTGGACACTTGCCACAGCTTTGAGGCCCCTGTGCCTGGGTCCTGTGAACCCCTCCTCATTAAAGTGCCGTGGTTGGCTGAGAAGGACAAATTACTTGCCTCTGTGTGTCTGTTATAGATGCTGTAGGTCTTTGGACACTCCACATTCACACTTTCCTAACAAGAATCTGGCATGTCCTTTTATGACCAGCTATACCCAACCTGTTTAATGTTAGCTCCCTGTGAACATATTAATATATGGTCATTTAAAAACGTGAACCTTTAGTTTTGGCGCTGAGGTTCTCTTCCTGAACTCCCAAATTTGCCACTAACAAAGATATAGCTATTCGTCGCTTTGGTGCTGTGTTCTGAAGCCAGGAGGGACTGGGGAACAGGAGAGAGACAGCTTGGGCTGTTTATCTCACCTTGAAATCTTTCCTAGTCTCTTCCTCCTCCCAGATAAAGAACCCCCACGGGGAATAGAGACCTACCACCTGCTCTCTGGTCTCCCCGACCTCTCACCCCTCACTACTTTTTTTTTTTTTAATGTGATTGAAGCTAAAGAAAAGAAAAAGCATCACTTTTTGGTATTGAGGATTAGAATGTGGAAAAATAAATCCCGCAATTCCCTCCACAATAACAATGACAAACAACAACCTCAAACCAAACTTCTTGGCCTTACTTCCCAATCAGAAGTAGTTAACTTTCCAATTAATGTTTAAAACAGAGCTAAAATTTCCCCTCTAGGCAACTCTATCCGGAGATAGCTTCTAGCTAAGAGAAGTTGGTAATTTGCATATAAAGACTTCTTTTAATTACTCCCGAAAACCTGAAAATTTTACAAACTACCTCTGACACAAACCGCTACTGTATCTTATTGCAAAAGAATTCCTGTGGATCTAATTCTAGGGAAAGCAGTCTTGCTCAGGAAAGAATTTTCCACATAATGTTGAGCCCCAACTGCCAAATTCCTTTCCTGCCTGTAAGCTCTTCTGAACCTCTAGGATCATTTTCTAGGACCTAGTAAAGGGCTTTATACCAAGAGCAAAACTCACTAAATATTCCTTGAATTGGATTAGGGCCTTTTGCTTTTCCGCATGTCTGGTTTGATCATAGTTTGTGCAGTACAGGTCTCTCAACCTTGACACTATCGACATTTTGGGTCAGGACATTTTTTGATTTGGACAGCATCCTGCGCACTGCGGGGTGTTTAGCTGCAACCCTGACCTCCTTCCACTAGATGCTAGTGGCACCCCCCAGTGGGACAACCAAAAATGTCTCTAGGCATTGCCAAATGTCCCCTGGGGAACAAAGTCACCTCCAGTTGAAAACCACTGCTCCAGTTAGATCCAAGTTAAGTTGAATTGAAAGAATTTCAAAGAGGAAAAAGGGGAACGACCTTCTCTTGATACACATATTTGCTCTTATGTCCTTCAGAATTTACGTCCCCTCTGTCTGCCTTTCTGCTTATCTTGACTGCCCCTGTTCCTAATCTAACAGAGTTAAGTGCCTCAAGACATTAGGACGTTTGTTCTTAAGGGACCAGGAAAACTAAACCCTTAAAAACCAGAAAACTAAATTCAAAGGATGTTTCAGGAAGAGAATTATAAGATTGGGAATAGCAATAGAAGATGAATATATCTTCCCAAATTTTCTCTAACTCACATCTTCCCTTAAATACCCATGTTTAGAAGATGATATCCCTGTGCAGCTAGTGTGAGAATAACACGCATTGGGTAGACACTAAGTTCTGAGTTTTCTTGTTACGTAAGTTTTATCCGTCACTCTTCTTAATAATAAACATTTAGGTGAGTTCAATATCCTTATCTGCATTTCACAATGAGAACCAGAAGCCTCAGAATAATGAAATAACTTGTGCCCGGTCATCCAGATTGTAAGTGGCAGAGATGGGATTCAAATGAAGACCTGCAGATTATAAAAACCATGTTCTTCTCCCTTGAACATGTCCTTTATTGTGCTGATTTTGGCACTCTCAACCTACAGGAAAAGATCTCTGCTCTTTTGGGGACTTTGTATAAAGTAGTTTTGCAATAGTCAAATCTTATTTTAATATGCCAGGAGATAATACATGTATATCCCTATACCAGTCTCCCCCCAACCTCCCAACACTTTTTGTAAAGTGGTTTTTAAATGCTACTAAGCCTTTGTGGTTGTCTGGTTAAGGACTCTTGACCTACATAATTAAGCTGTTTTTACACAGTCCAGTCTTGTTCATTATTTTCTGCACGTTGGCACCTTCTGCCTTTGAATAAATAACACCTAATAAAGATAACCCCATAAAATTTGCATAGAGGATATATGTTTGACTGAGAACATATGTTGGATGAGGTGTACCTGCTTACTACCCAAATGTTTAATGATAATAAAAGAAGCTGCTGCTATGTTACATTGCTGAAGCTAATGTTTATAATGTTCATTTCCAATGGGGCATAATACAGCCTTACATATAAGGGAAGAGCATTTGCCAACCTTTTTGCTTTGCAGTGTTCAATGAAATAATCATTCTTCCTTCCTTTCTGGCATAAAATTTTGAACAGAATTATAGAATCATAGAGTTCAGACCTGCAAGAGGAGTTAGAGACCTGTCTTCAAGTCTAGATCGGCCACCTACAAACCATGCTGCTTTGGACTAGTCACTTAACATTGTTAGCCTCAATCTTCTCATCTTAAAATTGGGACTATATTATCTATCTCATAGATATATTGGGATGACTAGTAAGTAAATGTATGTGAGAATACAATATAAATATTAAAATGTTATATAAATTTAAATACAATAAATACATAATGAACACCTACTATATAGATCACTTTGCTATGGACCCAAAGACGAGTGAGAAGAAACTGTTGACTTTAAGGAATTCATCCTCCAATAGAAGAGGGAGGCATACAAGCAAATGACAGTGATGTAAATTACACTGCAAGCCCTATAAGAGAGGATGGCAGAAACAAGAGAGGAGAAAGTGACAATGTCTGATACTGAAATACTTATCAAGGAAGGGGCATTTGAAATGGATTATGAAAGATTATTAGGATTTGGACAGGCTATGAAAGGAAGATGAGCAATCCAGATTAAGAAATTGACCAAAGCAAAAAAAGCACAAGGCATATGGGAAGAGAGGCATGTCTGGAGAGTGTAGTTTGTTTAGAGTAACTGAGTGAAAAGAGTCAAAGTGAAAATGAACAGAAGAGGAGACTTATGCTTTGGAAAGATTGCTCCAGTGGTGGCATGAAGTATGGAATAACACAGGGGAAGTTTGCACATGGGTTGACCAGTTGATTGGCCCATTGTAATAATTCTGTTGGAAGAAGATGGTAATACCAGGGCTTGTGGTGTAGGTGAAGAACTTGAGTAATTTTGAAAATACATTTTGCTTCTTGACTATGTTTCTATGACCATAAATACACTCTGAGATTGGACAACATGGCAGATTCACAAGGGTTATAGAGGAGAAGGAGTTAAGGAGATGATGGTATAGGAAGGGGAGTGTAGGGTGTTTGAAAGATATCCTAGGAGGAAGGAACCAGATGGGTGTTGATAATAATGAAGCAACAAAATCAACAGCAGAACACGGAGAGAACAGAAATGAGTAGTGAGAAAGAGAGCTAGAGATGTAGACAGGAGACAGAGTACATGGGGACTTGAAAATCCAAACAGTGAAGTTAGTTTTAGAAAGGAGGAGGGTTGTGCCTTCCTTTGAGGCATGGTTCAAACCTCCAGGTTACCAAATGATGGTTATTATGTGTACCAAAGACCTTTAGTATTAGCCACTAAATTGGCCAGTAAAAATCTTCTGACTTTTAAATGTAATTCCAACAATCACTTTCCAGAGCATCACATGATTGCACAAAATAGGTCAAATGCCTTTGCTGTGACTTCTTAGGAGTCAGAACCTCCCCTAGCCTCCTCTGCCTCTTCCTCACCCAAAGCTTGCACCGTCTGCAAAATGAAAGTCGGAGAGCTTGAGCCAGCTCCAAACTGTCCCCTTCTTTTTTACCTTTCTTTGTGCTTTGCTGTTGTTATTTTCAAAGTGGTGCGTGAGGGCAGGACAGAGTGTCAGTCTCCCCTTGGAACACATGCTGAAAATGGAAAATAAGATGCATTGTGACATTTTAGCTAAGAGACCTTTCTCTGGCTTTGAGAAAAGCCAGCTGAACAGGCACTTATTGTCACATGGCCATAAGAAAACCACACAGCCCAAATGTCACCTCAGAGCTTGTTTGCCGTTATATTTTCAGCGTACATTTGATTATTCTTCCTTTTCATTTTTAAGGAAAAGGGGTCACAGCCACTCCAGCTCTGACTTTCTTCTCATAAAAGTCTCCCTCTCTCTCCCCATAAAAGCCACTCATGTGAGAGCAAGACTTGCATAGCTTCTTTCTGTTTCAAATTAGTAAGAGTTCATTTGCAAACATATCTTTACCTGAGAGGTGTGGATTCATTTAAGCTTACTCTTATTTTTTCCAGATAAATTGACCAAGATTGTCTAAGAGATAAAACTACATTTTGCTTATTTCAAGTTCTTGCACTAAACACTACCTAGTGTGCTCTTTTCTTAATCTTTTACTTCTCAAATTTTTGAGGAGGCAAGATCATGTCAGTGGAAAGAACGAAAACTTTGGAAGTGTCCACATCTGCGTTTCTGCACTGGTGTGCCTGCTTTCTAGTTGCATGGGTTAGATCCACTTCCACTAAGCCTCAGTCTCCTCATTTGTTAAATGAGGATAATAATGTCACTTGCCATATGGAATTATATTGAAGATCAAATGAGATAACGTATGTAAAACATCTAACTTATTACCAGTAAATGTCACAAGACTTCTGACCTACCCCCGGTGGCCCCTTGCAGGCCAGAGGCTCCTTTCAGAAAGTGGGGGCAAGGGCTGGATGGAGGCAGGGGGCTCATTTTCTGTTTGACACCAGTGTGGCCTGAGGAAGCACAGCAGAGGGTGTCTGGGTCAGAAAAGCATAGTTGACACTTGAGTTCCAGGCACAGGCTAAAAAAACCCCACCTCCCACGTGGCCTTAAATTCCTGTGGGCCTCCCAGGAAGATCGGTTTGTCCCAGATGCTAGGTGGGGACAACTGTGCAGAGGGCCCTGGGTTTGCCCTTTGTCAGTTCTGTGCTGTGGGCAATGCATAATCCCTCATGCCCTAACTTCCTCGTCTATAAAATGGCCAGCAGATTTAACTCATAGAGTTGCCGGGAGAATAAAATGAAGTGATGTCAGCTAACATTTAGCAAGAACTAACATTTCTTGAGGCCTGACCCTGTGTCACACACTGTTCTAAGGACTTCACACACATTCACTCTTTTAGCTCAGGACAGCCCTGTGAAATTGATGCTCTTCGTGTCCTAATTCTACAGATGAAGGCCAGAAATACATAGAAACCCAAACTACCCAAGGTTACACAGTTAGTAGGTGAAAGAAGCAGGATTCAACAGGCTACATGGCTTCAGAGCTGTGCTCTTAAAGGTCTCCTATGTTGTCTAGACCAGTGGTTCTCAAAGTACGTGAATAGCAGCAGTGTCACCCGGGAAGTTGTTAGAAAGGCAAATTCTCTGCCTGAATCAGAAACTCTGAGGGTGGGACCCAGCAGTCTGTGCTTTCACAAGCCCTCCAGGGATTCTGACATGGTCTCAAGTTTAAGAGCCTTCTATTCTAGACCAGAGGTTGGCAAACCACCATAGCCACCTGTTTTTATAAATAAGGTTTTATAGAAACATAGATATGCTCATTCATTTATGTATTAACTATGGGTTCTTTTGTGCTACAATGACAGAGTTGACAAGGTAGGCAAGAGGCCATCTGGCCTGCAAAGCCTAAAATATTTACTATTAGTCCTTTAAAAAAATGTTTGCAGACGCTTAGTTTAGGCAATACAATGAAAGTCCCTTACACAGTGCCAGCACATAGTAGGTACCCCAAAATGGCTATTATTATTAAGTGTTTGAAAGCAAAACCTGGTGACTTATAGAGGCCCAAAGTGCTCTTATACCATGGCGGAGGGTGGGTGAAATCAGTGCCGAACTGGTCCACAATTAATTAATTTAATATGTCTTACTTATTGATGCAGTAAGTTCTAGATGCAGCTGAGCAATTTGGTCACAGTGCTGATCATTTCTTACCAAAGGGAGAAATAAGAAAGGGGTATCTTACTCTTTGGGACCATAATCCTGCTGTGTTTTCTTGCCAATGACCCCGCTAGCCCTGGGATGGCTCACTCAGAGGCACGAGCTTTGGCATCTGGAGCACCTGCCGTAGGCGTTCAACCTTGGGTTTCCATCTGATGCTCACTTCCGGCAGGCAGCATCCTTGATTTCCAGGAATCACTGGGAAAGAAGAATTGATGCATGGATTATTGCTTTTATTCTGTATCCCCCCAAGTTCACAGTCTGTCTTAAGTCTAAATGTAAGTTGTTTTTCTACAAATCAAACTCATATTTATTTAACAAATATTTATTGCACATCCTGTCATGTACCAAATATTAACACGTCTACAGCATTTTCAGTGCACAATTGTACTTTGAGTTAGGTAGGCATTATTCAGATGAGGAAGCTGAGGTGCAGAGAGGGTAAGTTACAGAGCTAATTTGCCGTGGTGCCAGGACACAAACCTCCATCTCCCCAGTCCTGGACCCAGACCTCAGCTTGCTGCCTTCCCTGGTCTTGACTTCAATTCCTGTGTCAGGAGCGATTTGACTCAGTAAGAACACCTGTGTCTTTTCCCGAGGTCTCCTTTCTTTTAGGGAAAAGCCTTGTCTCCTGAGGAAATCATTAGGCTGGGGCTGTCCTTCTCTCTGCATAGGAGTGGATAGCGTCAGGGTCCTGGCAGGAAACAGAGGGCATACTTGAATGGGATACCTGAAGAGAGTTTAATAAAGGGCCCACGAGCTGCTACATAGTTTGCAGGGCCCAGTGCAAAATGAAAATATGGGGCCCTTGTTCAAAAGTAATTAAGAATTTCGAGAGTGTTAAACCAAGTGTGGTCACTTCTGTGCTTGAGACCCTATGAAGTTCTGTGGGTCATGCTCCTGTGAAGCCAGCTCTGAAAGGACTGTTGGCAGAGGTGTGCGTGGGATTTGTGGAAACCAATATGAGGTAGTACAGTACCCCAAGGACAGGAGCACTGGGAAGCCATTGCTACTTCTGGGACTGAAGGGGCAAATGGCAGGAAAAATGACTGGGACCCAGAGAGAGTGGCTGCATAGAAACGGCCTTCAGTGAAGGAGACAGTCTGCAGGGTCCCAGCAGTGAGGGCTGAGGGCAAACGCACTGGCCCCGCTCTTCCCTGCCCTCTGCTATCCTGCTGGGACCCAGCGGGAGGCTGGCAGCAGGAAGCCTGCCTAGGAGTCCTGGGCCCAGACAGGGTGAGGGTGGGGAGTGGGCTAGAGGGATAGGCAGTGGTTGGCCTTGCCAGCACTCAGGGACTGATGTTCTTTGACTAGGAGTCAAGACCCTCTACCACTCACACATCCTACCTTCCAGGTGTTTCTCTCTCTATTGAAACCTCTCAAAAATCGCCCTCACAGCATCCCTAAAGGCAGGCCCTCAGAATCCTCATTGTATTGCCAGAAGACCACTTTTTCCTCTTACCAATGCTCTTGTAATTTATATCATAAGTCATAGAGAACTGAATTTCTTTTGATAAAAAGCATTTTTTCTTTACCCCCAATTTTTCAAGTAAAAGTGATTTTTATGGACAGAATTAGACCTCTCCTTCCCAGATTCATATATTGAATTCTTAATCCCCAATGTGATTATATTTGAAGATTCAGCTTTTTAGAGGTAATTAAGGTTAAATGAGGTCATAAAGGTGGGGTCCTAATCCTATAGGATTGGCAGCCTTATAAAAAAAGGTAAAAAGAGGATTTCTCTCTCTCCCCCAACCTCTCCCTCCTTCTCGTTCTTTCCCTCCTGCCCACTGAGTGCATGTACCAAAGACAGGCCATGGGAGACAGAGAGAGAAGGCAGCTGTCTGCAAATCAGGAAGAGAGCCCTCACCAGGAACCCGTTGGTCAGCACCTTGATCTTTGTGTTCCCAGTCCCCAGAACTGTGAGAAATAAATTTTCTGTTGGTTAAGCCACTTAGTCCATGGTGTTTTGTTATGCCAGCATGAGCTGACTAAGACAGTGACATTATAGAAAGAGGTGCCCTTTCTTATACTCTAAGCTTTGGCAAAACTCTAGAAACCCTAGTTCAAGAGCTGAGGTATACCTATTAAAGAGTTTTTGTACTTTTGGCCCTCCCTGGCAAAGTGGAAAGAGGTCCTGTGTTGGAATTGGGCTGAGCTGGTTTCCAATCTCCCCCTCTCCCTACTTTGGATCACTTACTTTGCTGGTCCTCAGTTTCCTCCTCAGTGGGGATGGTACTTACCTGTGGAATGGTAATTTCTTTAAACAGATGCCCTGTTTTGCATGTGTAGAAACTCTTCTTCCTTCACCAAAGCACTCCACATGTCTGCCCTGCATTTGGGATATGTTGGCTGGTTGCCTGTTTTTCCTGGGCACTGCTATGCTTCTCTGTATTCCCCAGTACCTTTCATGTAGTTGCTTCTCAGCAACAGTCTTCTACTTGGCTGATATTCCCACTCCATGGAAAGTGGAGGCCATCCCAGAACGGGTATGTGGTGTCTTCTAGAACAGAAGGTGGCCTCAGGCATTTTTGTGACTGTTCAGTGAAGCCTGGCTGGACACTGGCTGGACTTTTAAACTCTTGGCTTCTTGTTTAACCTGTTACCTCTGAGAACAGATCATTCATTGAAGCCTTCCATGAAGCTGCAAGAAGACCTTTCTCCATGCCCAGAGCTGTGGTTTTTCTGGTTTCTCTGCTTCCATTCAGGGTCTCCCCTAGCTGTCTAGGAAACTAGTTAACTAAAGGCTTGGCTGTGGCTGCCTGGCCGGGGCCACTGGGCAGGGACACAGACACCTGGCAGGCGGGTTTCAGAGAATTCATTGCAGCAGCTGTGTGGCCTGATTGCTCCAAGCCCATTATTCATTTTGCATAATTGTTGACCTTTCTGTCTTTACTCTCCATGGAGAATTTCAAGCCATTTTCCAGAGCACAGATGAATATCTGAAATGCACAATAGCACAGGAGTCTGTCAGCATCAGCTTTACAATTCTTCTTTGCAGAATAGTGGGGGAGGAGAGATAGGCCTAGTTATGATAGCAACTCTGGCTCGAGACAGGGTCTCAAGGAGTCAGGCAGCTTCAGGTCATTAGACAAAGGAAGCCCACTCTGGCTGCCACTTATAAATGTTGTCTGTATCTTTTTAGACTTCAGGTCTGATGGTGACATCCCTTACACATAAGGCACTGATGACCAGATGTACATGTCTTTCATTATTGATAAAGGATTCCACATTTCCAGCCACATCTCCCTGTACCCAGCTCAGTAGCCCACATGCAAGATATAGCAGACTCTCGGTGTTTCCTGGAAGAGTTATGCCATCTCAAGCTTAGAGACCTTTGCACATGCTATTTGCTTCTCTTGGAATGTCCCTTCCTTGCCTGCTAAACTTCTTTATTGACCCTCATAGGTTTAATTAGTCTCTTTATCCTCTGTCTTTTGATAGTTCCTTGCACCATCACCCACATTACATTGTATCATATGTATTCACCCCTCTAGCTTGTCCTCTTTGAGGGTCAGCTTCTGGGTAGTATTCATTTTTTTATTTCCAATATCTGGCACACAGTAGGAGCTCTGTAAATGCTTAAGAAAATAAATGAGTGAGAAAAATAAATGCAGAGTGAATTCTTATTTTAGATACAACAAATCTGCATTATTATAGTTAGGATTCTTTATGTTGCCAACAGGATAAACTCAAAGTGATTTAAGTAAAAAGTGCATTTCTAGGATCATGTAACAGAAAAGTCTGGGGAAGGCTGGCTTTAGGAGGGGCTTAACTCAGGGTGCAAAAAATGTGGCCAGTAAACCTCCATCAGCTTGGCTTCCTCTAGATATTGCCTTTATCTATAGCCTGTCTCCCCTCATAGTTTTGAGGTGACCGAAGCAACTTCAGAGATGAAGTTTCACACCCTCATACTTCCAAGTCCAGAGAAAGAGAAAGTGTTTCTTTGTCCCTGAAGCCCCAGCACAGATCTATTGGCTCTGACTGGGTTTTGTGCTAATCTCTGATAATCCCTGTGGCCAAGGGGTTGGGCTATGCAAATTGGCTCAGGTCAACTGGAGTTTACTTTGTTAATCCTTTTCAAAACAACATTGGCAGAATGTGGGCAAAAAGGTGAATTCCACAAAGAGAAATCAAGGTACTATTGCTTTAGGTAGGGAATATGGATGCTGGCCAGGCAAACAACTAATTCACTTTAGGAGTCTAGTCCCACAGGCTTAATGTGAGAGAAAAAATAAATAAATGAAAACTTTTCAAAAGGTTTAGCAGCCATATTCAATTTTTGTGAACTAAATCCAAACTCTAAAGCAAAATATACAGTCAAGTCCTTTGCCCTAGAGTTAAAAATTTTTAGTGGAGCCTGCATTTCGTAAATCACACAGTTGGTTTTTTATTGTTTAATATTATTTTTTATTGCAGTAGACATCAGATATGTCATTCTTTCCTTTGGTCTAGGTGTATTTTCTCCTGCAACAGTTCACAATTTTATGATTTGGGAAATTGTGGTGGGGTCCATGAGTAGAGAATTGTAACTTTTTAGACACAGATCTGTGCCTCGAATTGCTGACTGAGATTTTCATCTTTTTCTTTTCTATAGCAAATATTGCCAATTGGGAAGGAAAATAAATCACAAGTAGCATAAAGAAATTTTTATCTTTTTAGCAGTAGTAGGAAAATTCCTTTCTAGGGAAAGATCAGAGATGGCAAATTCTTTTGGTAAACATGCACTAGGGACACAGGCAAACCCTAATTGCACACAAATCTCAACACCCAGGAGAAGGAAGGGACTTATAAAATCTGGGTAGAAGAGGGAAGGGAAGTCAGACAAACTTAGCAGAGGAAGAGGAAGACCTGAGAAAGAAGGAGAGAAGGATGGAGATTTTATTTTATTTTTTTCTGGGACAGAGTATACAACTAATGACATAATCTTTCTTTTTCCATATCTCTTAGAAAGTCTTTAGTGATATCAACATTGTCCCATAGCACTTTGGTACAAGAAGATTTTAAGAGGAATTCCAGGAAAACCTGACAAATTCTTCAAGGTTGATGCTTGGCAAAAAAGAAGTTGCTATAAGGATCCTCTAATAGCTGGCTTACGCATACTACATTTTACTTGGTCTAGTATGTCATAGCTTTAAAATGTGCTTCTAATTGACATGTGAAGATGAAAAACAAGTTGTTGGTGCAACTGTGAGAATGTTTTCTCATTGCTTATAATATACATATTATGTGATACCTATTAGGATCAATGAGTATATAATATAGGGTGTCCCCAAAATCATCATACATAAAAAAATGGAAAATTATAGCTAAATGTACCTTTATTTATAAAATATTCATTACAAAATTTTATAAAATTTTTCCTTTGTATGGAAACTTTTGGGACACCCTGTAGTATAACATAATATGATATTACATTATATCATATCATGTTTAATGCAAGAACTCTTTTAGATTCACTTAGATATACATTTTATCATGTGTCACTCATATCAAATGGAAAAAAATAAAAATAAAATAAATTTGTTTATGGATTTCTAAGATTTCTTCACATTCAGAATCTGGCTCTTTGAATTGCTTTGCGACATGCTGTCCATGATTGTGTTGCCCTGTCTCCTAGAGCATGGCTGTCTATCATCAAGAGTCTTTTTTGTTGCAACATTTCTTATGAGTGTACCACTATTGTCTCCAGAATTTTCTTCTAAGGTGCAATTAGCCATTTTGCTAGTTTGGTTTCTGGAGCTCTCTTGGTCTTACCAGAAATTATCAACAGAAGTTGTTCAAACTACAACCAACTCTCCTATTCCTTCTTCCAATGGTCTTTAAATGATTTGTAACTAAAATGTTGCAAAGTCACAGCTGTCTATTCCTGTTCCCAAGAATAACAACCAAGTCACCACACTCCAACTTATTCTTTCTCTTACCAAGTTTTCAACCAATGACAACTACATAGTGGTGGCCACTTGGTCAACAGCAATTTTAAGGTGTATCTGTTCAAAAAACATCCCGATTTAAGACATGCTAAATTGTTAAGAAATAGATGAAATTGTCATGAAATTTCAGAGTTACAAATGAATTTTGTAGAGCATTCACCATAGTCCACCACTCTGTAGGTGAAACACTGACATCTAGAGAAACTGACAGCCAATTTCACATAGGTGGTTAGGCAGTGTTGAGACTGGAACTCAGACACTCATTTCTCTGAAGTGCTTTTTCTCTCCCATAGTCATGCTTTTCATCCACAGGAACGCATGAGTCAGTGGGAAGTTTCGTTCTGTTTTGTTTTAAAACCTGGGTTCTGCTCTATGGCAGGCAGTAGAGTTTGGAGACAATCCTGAATTGCTGGATCCCCCACTCTTTTTCTACCATAAATCTTTATAATGACTCTATCAATTCAGGAGTATTATAGAAATACTGTAGAAATTATGGAATGTTTTGTGTACAAATCATAAAGTAGAAAATTTTCTGTATTATTGAATATATATGTGTGTGTGTGTATATATATGTTTTCTGTGGTTATATATGGAGACAAAGAAGTTAAGTGTAGTTAGAGATTAAAGAGTGCTCAGAAAAAAATTTATTAGCAAAAGTCTATAGGAATCATTAGGTGGGGCAGGTACTCTTTATCAAAGTTAAGGGCAGGATAGGACCTCATACCCACATAGGGAATTTAATACCTGGAATCCACTATATCAGGTTCATTGGCTGGGACTACACCCAAAAGACAGGATAAAAATGTGCAGCAAGTCTTCCCCATGTAGACTATTTAAATTTAGAAATCTTTATTTTGCATGGCCAGTAAACCTTAGAAGAACTGGACATTGCAAAGATGGGATTTCTTTCTTCACCAAGGGTAGTCAGACATTAGAGAAGTTCTTTGTTTTCATCCTCTTTCCTTTTCTATTACCCAGATAGCTAGAGGAAGGGAGAAAAAATAAAATTCCTTTTACAAAAGCCACCTCTGCCTTTTACCTCATTAATCCACAATAACTCAGGAACAAAATTCTCTGTTGGTTTAAAAGCAAAAATAAACAAATATTTTTAATAAGAGTTTTGAAATTCAGATGGAATTCAATGGGCTTATTGACTCAATCAGAGTATTTGAAAAATCTCTCCAGATAATTGTGCTGTATAAATAGCTATAACATCTTTCCATCCACTTGCAACTTAATTCACCTGCAGATTTGAGAGAAGTCAGTTTTGAACCCAGAGCACTGAAGGCAGACAAGGTCATTACTTTCTTAGGCCATTGCCCATGATGGGTTTTTACTTTCCCAGTGGAGGAAAAATTCTGTCCAGGAGATAGGTGAGTTTAGCTCTTAGATTCACTGTTCATTTGCTTACTTCATTTTCTTTCAATGCCTTCAAGATGTCCCAGATTTTGTCAGCTTTGCACAGAGCTCTGGGCTTAGAAAACAGCTTTCCCTTGGCTATACCTCCCGGTGGGGGATGAAGGCTGCTTCTGCCTCTGGATTTGGGGGACTAGGCTTAAATCTTCTCACAGACCAGTTAAGTCACTTCAAAAGAGAATGGTGCCAGCAGCTTTATTCATGTTCATGATGAAGAGATTTCATTTCATTAAACTCCAGACTTGACTCTCTTTCAGCAAGGTCGAGGAAAATGTTACTTGCAGTGCTATTCGTTGACTTCACTAGTGCCACCAATGTATGATTTATGGCAGCTGTGCCTTTGTGAACCTTGAAAGGGCCTTGCTGAGGAATTCCTGCTTCCTCTGAAATTAAGGGGTTCGGTCAAAGTGCTGGATGACTGTTTGAGTGAGAAATGGAAACCTCGATCCATCATTTGAGCAGTGATTGGGATGTGTGGGCCAAGGGAGAGTGCTCTTTTCAAAGACCAAGGAATTTTTATAACTTTGGTCTCTTCTGTGTTTGTGTGTGTTTGTGCACATGTGCATACACTGTAGGTGTGTATAAGTTCCAAGCCTGAGTTAAAAAAATTTTAATAGGCTGATCCTGAATTCTAACTTCAGTTATCTCAGATACTTTGTCACAAAAGAAATGGAAACAGTTATGGGATATGGATATGGTTCCAGGGACACTGGACCCCAGATTTCAAGACTGTAATATACGTTTAAGAAACTTGCCATTCAGGCCCCTTAGAACTTGAGCTGTATTTTGGCCAAGGGACCATGTCTGCACTTGGCATTCTGAAATTCCAGAAAGGTATTCATCTTTAAGATTTGGGAATGAGAAATTGAATTTCCTAGTCATTTTCAGGGATGACCGAAATCATAAGTTATTCTTAGAATATAGTCAATATTCTTCATACTCTTGTTATTACATATATCTAACAGATATTTTAAAAAATAAGAAATATTTTAGTAGCATTTACCAAAAGATATAGCCTAAAATGAATATTTGAATACTGGAAAACACCAACAACATCACTGAGTAGTATTCAAATAATATTAATATAATATTTGTATCTCTGAGCAAGGTAAACAGTGCTACATAGAATCAAGTATCAGAATTGCCAATTAAGAACTTATGCTTCTCCTGAAACTTGTTATTTTGTTAAATACCACTCATAAAACTTGCACAAATGATACTATTCATATAAACTTATTAATATTTATTTTAATGCAATCATGACTCATCATGAACAGCTGGATAGCGCAGCACATACATACTGACAACATGGTCAACAGCTACAAGCAAGACTGACAGCTTAGATCTTGACCACTTTTCTCCTAGGTTGTTTTCTCTTCTGGTTCCTAGAAATGTTGATATTGGCTTTTGATTCTATATGACCCTATTTCCAGGTCTTGCTTTCCACTTGAAGTTAGTAGATTCTTTAAAGCTAGTAGTGTTTTACTGCTTTGATTTCATTGCTCATAATTGGTCGGTTCAGGTTTTCTATTTCTTCATGGTTCAATCTTGGTAGGTTGTTTGTGCTCAGGAATTCATTCATTTCTTCTAGATTTTCCAATTTGTTGGCATGTAGTTCTTCATAATAGTCTCTAATGATCCATTGTATTTCTGTGATATTAATTGTAATGTTTGCTTTTTTGTCTCTGACTTTATTTATTTAGGCCTTTTCTCTTTTTTTCTTAGTCTAGCTATAGGTATGTCAATTTTATTTATCTTTTCAGAAAACCAACTTTTCATTTTGTTGATTGTATTTTTTTTTTCTTTTTTATTGGGGGAAAACTACAAAGCATTTCTGATTGTATTTTTTTTAGTCCTAATTTCATTTATTTTGGTTCTGATATTTACTATTTCTTTCCTTCTACTAATTTTGGGCTGGGTTTGCTCCTGCTTTTCTAGTTCTTTGAGGTGCATCATTAGGTTATTTGAAGTCTTTCTAGTTTTTTGATGTAGGCATTTATTGCTATAAACTTCCCTCTTCATATGGCTTTTGCTGTATTCCATGGGTTCTGGTACATTGTGCTTCCATTTTCAGTTGTTTCAAGAAATTTTTACATTTCTTTCTTAATTTCTTCATTGACCTATGTGTCATTCAGGAGCATGTTGTATAATTTCCATGTATTTGTACAGTTTCCAAAATTCTCTTGTTATTAATTTCTAGTTTTATTCAATTGTGATCAGAATAGAAACTTGATATGAGTTCTATTCTTTTGAGTTTGTGAGACTTATTTTGAAGCCTAACATATGGTCTATCCTGGAGAATGTTCCATGTGTTGATGAGAAAAATGTACATTCAGCAGGAGTTGGATAAAATATTCTGTAAATGTCTGTTAGATCCATTTGGTCTAGTGTATGGTTTAACGTCAATGTTTCTTTGTTGATTTTCTGCCTAGATAATCTATTGCCAAAAGTGGAGTGTCGAAGTCCTCCTTGATTATTATAGCACAGTCTCTCTCCTTCTTTAGATCTATTAATATTTGCTTTATATATTCGAGTGCTCCATATGGGGTACATATATATTTACTTTTGTTATATATCCTTACTGAATTGACCCCTTTATCATTATATATTGATATATTTCTCTCTTTTTATAGTTTTGACTTAATGTCTATTTTATTTGATGTAAGTATAACTAATCTTGCCCTTTCTTTTGGGTTTCCATTTGCATTGAATATCTTTTTCCATCCCTTCACTTTCAGTCTATATGTCTTTTGCAGGTGAAGTGAATTTCTTGTAGGCAGCATATAATTAAGTCTTGTTTTTTAAAAATCCATTCAGCCACTGTATATCTTTTAGTTGGAGAATTTAGTCCACTTACATTCAATGTTATTATTGATAGGGCCTTACTACTGCCATTTTGTTACTTTTTTACTGGCTGTTGTGTAACTCCTCTTTTCCTTTCTTACTGTCTTCCTTTGTAGTTAGTGATTTTCTCTGGTAGTGTGCTTTAATTCATTTGATTATTATTTTTAGCATATCTATCATAAGTTTTTGCTTTGTGATCACCATGAGACTTATAGAGCCAATAATGTCTTCATGTTAGTTTTTAAACCTTCATTCTCACAGGATAATTATAATAATGCCTCCCATTTGATAAATTTTTCAACTGATTTTGTTTGGAATTTGACACTCAGAAAAGCACAAGTTTCCCCAAAAATGCTAGAAAGGAGTTCATAATTGCATGGCAATGCTGCCTGAGTTATATCTGATTTTTCCACTGTGCCTAAAGCAGAACCTTGTATAGGTCAGTTCTGTAATGTGACATATGTGCTCCTAAAAATCACTGTGCTGTGAAAAATCATGCAAGAAAAAACACAGGGATTATGTAGAAAAATGGGGCTAAGAGTACGACACTCAAAAGCTTTATAGTGACAGATTAAAGAAACAAATAAGAACCTAACTAAAATGGTAGCACACTTTTATACACAATTACATAGAGACATAAGCAGATACTAAATAAATGTGACACTTTGCCTTGAAAATAATCTGAAGTTTGCCTACAATTGTGGGCATCAAAAGTCTTGCAGCTTATAAGTTACTATGAAGTGGTGGAAGAAATATCATCTGAAATCAGATGAGAAGTTGTCGCAACAGGTGTGGATTTGTGTGACTCATAACACATGTGATGAACTGAGGTAGCTGATGATGTTTGAGGGAATGTGTGCACATATATGTGTGTGTTTTGTATATTCCCTTCTTGTGTTCAGCTAGGTACAGTTTTTTGAAGCATTATTCATAGACAAACTTGTGCATAAATAAATGTGAATTTCTTATATGCTTAAATTGTTGCCTAATATATATCAACCACATTAGAACAAATGCCTGTTTTCAAAGCAAGTGTTCTAGCAGAATTGATTAAAAGTGTAGAGTTAATCAAAATTGCTGAACAAGGGAAAGGCTTTTCAGGTTCTTCTCCACTTACTCTCAAGCTGTGCTTTGGGCTGATAAGGAAGAGATGCATTCCTTTAGTGGAAATATTCATCCATGGATGCCTAGTTGGCTTGTGCTTGTGTTGATACAATGCCCTTTACTCTTTTTCTTTCCCTTTTCTCCTCGGTCTGGAGCATCAGAGATACTCCAGGGACCCAAGAGGAGTATACAACTACCCTTGGTGTATAATTTGAAGGGGGCCAAAAGTCTTGCTTACCTAAGAATAGCAGTCCTGCTAGACTCCCACAGTAGCTTGAATCGCTGCTATTGGGAAGCAGGGCATTGTGTCTTTTTGCTAAAAGAGATATGTAACACTGGAATTAGTCACATCAGTACTGCCCATAGCACTTTATAGAAGTTTCTACTGTATTCTATCTAGCAGTGGCAGCAGACTTTAATGACTAAGATAAGGAATGGTAAATGTTCCTCTTTTTCTATTTTTATAGTATACTATATATTTTTATTCGCTACAAACAATAACTTATATGCATGAGAGAACATTTTAGAGAGGTATATAAAAGAGAAAAAATAAAATCATATCAATCCTCTCTGACAACATTGTTTTTGCATTTCCTCCCAGTCTAAGAACAGTAGGTGTCAGTGGTGGATGAAGAGAATAAAATGGAGCTGGTCGTGTAGCAACACTCCTTGCTGTTTTCTTTATTCCAGCATTATTGTTATTCAAGTATGTAAGGGCTGAATGCGAGCTTGGGACAGCTAAGCACACAGTGACTTCAAAGTGATGCCTGCTGCTCTCTTGGCTGCTCTATCTGGGAGAGCTTCACTGATGATGATGACCCAAACTTTCCAACCAGCCATTGGCTACAGCTGGCTTTGGACACACTATTAGTTTGGCAGCCCAGCTCTTGGACTTGACTTCTTGGTTTTGAATTTGGCTTGGGAATTTTGTTTGGTTAGTGTTGAATTTCCTTCTTGGCTTTTGAAACCTGGCTTCTACTAGCTGCCTGGCTTGTGGATTTAGTGTGTGTGTAGACTTCGTTTTGATTTTGGATCATGCCTTTGACTTGGGTGGACTATCCTGCATTGCAACCATAGTTATGAGCAACTTGCTTGACTAGGCAGGCCCAGCCTCCAGACCCAGTGTTTAGGGAGCAAGATTAGCTAATGATCTAGTTCCCAGGGAGAGCAGGCCTGCCTTGTGTACCAAAGTAAAGGACCCTGTGTATCAAGATGACTTACACAAGATGACTTACACAAGATGACCCTCAAGATGACTTACACAGCCTGCTAAGATTCATACTATAGGGCTACTGACCTTCAACACTCTCTGAAGAAGATTTCTTTAGCTACTGAGTTCCATCTTAGCATGTTGGCTGAAGATAGGAAAATATAGGGCAAAGTTTTTGATTGTGCTTTTTAGTGACTCCATCATCTTTGCAATAATACACTGTGATCAAATTATCTTGATTTCTTTGTCTACTTCTTACTGGAACCTGATCTTTCTGAAAGACCTGAGCTACAGAACATGATCCAAATCAGCTGGAAGCTCTGCTAACTCAACAGCCTCCTAGTCCCTAGGTAGTGGCTGCCACTCTCTCCCCATCATTATGACTTGATGTATGTCATGTGTAGACTGGCAACACTGGGACTGAGGGTATCATTCAAGGCTGAGATAGACAGAGCCTTAACCACTATGTTAGGGCTCAGTTCAAACAGGATGGTATTGAGGACACTGTATAATCCAAGCTTGGTAGAAACATTGTGGAGTGCTTTGGTAAGTAGATTACAACTAAAAGAATGGTAATGAATATAGTGAAATCTTGTGTTTGTATAGATTACAAAATACATTCACTTTCATGATTGCATTTTATTTCTGCCAAAACTCTAATGAGTAGGCAAAAAGGGGATGGTGATGCTCAGAAAGGTTAGGTGACTTGCCAGAGGATGCATGGCTGGAGGGAAAGGATCCAGGATTTAGGGTAAGGTCTTCTGGTTCCTAGTCCAGGCTACATTCTAGTTTATTATCACTATATGTTGCCTAGACTATTTATTTAATCATCCCTTAATATCAGGTCAAAATTATAAACTAAGGAATAAGGCAATATCTTTTAATATGAACACTCTAAGAACAGGGAATCCTGTAGGGCTTACAGAATTATTTATAAATTGGGTTATTGTTTCATTTAAAAATCTCTTTTTTCTTTTTTCCTGAGATAGAATTTTAGAGGTAGAAAGAACTGTAGAGATGCAACTTAGTCACCCTATTTTTTAGATGAAAAGATCGAGGCTCATAGACTTGAACACACTAGGGAGGGTTGGTGATTTAACCCATTTTCTGAATTTTAGTCTAGCACTTTGTCCTACCTTAATCGGTGTGGAGGACAGAAACCATCTGCACTGCTTCTTTCCTCTCTTGCCTCCTCTTCTATGTTCACACCATAGACTTTAGCATGGTCTTGAAGGGCCTGAAATCTCCCCAGTGTTCTTTCCTGCTTTAGTGCCCTAGACAAGCCTAGACATTTGGATAAAAGCCAGGTCAATGGTAATGTAATAGTCCCTTTATGGATGTGCCTGGGCTACTGCCTGACAGCAAGGCTGTGAGTTGGCAGCACATGGAGGCGCCATGCAGAGCCGGCCAGAGCCTGGGCCTCTGCAGCAGAGGAGGGAGGACTCGTACACTGGCCCCAGGCTGCTGCTGAGCAAGCATCATTCCATTCCTGTCTCTGGTCCTTTTCTTTGGGCTCCACTCCCATGGGTCCTTGCCCATCACAGCAGCCATACCAGTGGGTATCCGTGAGCCTGATTCTGGCTGGACCTGCTCCTACAGAGGTCAGGGGGGCCATGGAGCCCTGGATTCTCTGGAACCAGAAATTATCAGAGGAGCGAAGGGTATGAAGAGGCCTTGCCATCTTTATTAGCCCTTGTCATTTCCTTCAGATAGCTCAGCAGTGAAAGTTTTATGAAACTTCAGAATTACACTAGCTGATACCATTCATTAACCAGATGTGTTGGCTTTCTTAGCTTATCTACCTTAATTCTGTTAGAAGTATCTTCTTTTCTCAGGTGAGAAAACTGAAATTCAGAGGGGTAAGTGACTTGTTCAAGCTCTCATTCTTTGTGAGGGCTGACATCAGGATTTGGGCCGGAGATCTGCCACTCCAAGTTCTGTATTCTTGCCACTGCAGAGGGTAGAGCATGGTAGTGTTGAGATCAGTGGCAGTGGCATGTGAGGTGTGCTGGTGCACATAGTGTAAAAGGCATGTGGAGTGGGGACCTGGAGTAAGGCTGGGGAATTGGGAGGCTTGGCTGGGGTTAGGGGATGGGATTTAAACACTGTCTCTCTCCTTCATTAGAGATGATATCTGACCTTTTCTTTTGGGCTATCTTAGTGACATTTTATGCAGGCAAGGAAACTTCCTCCAAGGCCTGTGAGCTCAGGGTACTGTAGCCGTGGCCTTGTCTTCTGACATAGTCTACAGGGTTAGCTGCCCACCTTTTGTACTTTGTAGATTCTCCCTGGAGGACAATCCTAGTTTATGATATTTTGATGGTGTCTTTTTCACACCACCAATTTGTCCCTTGCCCAGGAATGTGCTTTTCTCCAACTCTTGCTGTCGATGATCATGTCCGCACTGTGAGCCAAACAGCTCCCCAGCACTCACCTGTGCACACCCATTCGTGAGGCCTCGTGATGCCTCTGCTTATCAAGCAGTAGCATCCAATGGGTTCAGCCGAAATACTTGCATCTAAAAGCAAAATGACTGCTCTGGGTGGCACATACCTCACACAATTAGGAAGGAAGGCTTTTTGGCAATGTGTATTGCTTGAGCAGTGGGGTGAGGTGAAAGGGCACATTTACAGTATTCGTATAATTTTGGGCAAGTTTTTTAACCTCTGTAAGTCCCAAATGAAATATGGATGACATTGATTACTAACTTTGCAGAGCTGTAGAAAGACTAAATGAGCAATGCATGTAAAGCTGGCATGAGTCAGCATGCACATACTGGGTACCCAATAAATGCAGTTCCCTTCTTTTCCCTTTCCTCTTCTTGGTTTTCTGACTCCATCTGAAAGACTAGGAATTTTAGGAGATTCCAACACATTCAGGAGAAATCTGGGCTGGCTAAGCAGGTATGGCATAGACTTGCTGGTCACACAGGCCAGCATCTTCCCACCTTCCTCAAGAGATGCAGCCCCAGTGAGGAGTCCTCCGAACAGTACTCAGGTTTCCATGCTACTGCGCGGAACCATGAGCACCTGGATGCCTGGTTGTGGAATGTCACCACCAGCTCAGCTCCCCTTACACCCTACAGCTGCTCCTTGCCCACCCCAAACATGGTAATATCAGAGGAGCTAAGACTCCCCAGTAGGACTGTGTCCAAGGGAGAGGAGTGGGAGACAGAGCATCACCAAAGTCCTGAGCAAACGGTATGTAGGGAAGCCCTGTAAGAGCCTGGTGTGGAATAGAATTATGGGGGAGGCAAAAAGGGAAGGCCTGTCCCTGGCCCCCCAGAGTGGACCTTCCCAGTGAGACAATGCACAGGCACCTGTTTTGACATGACACTCCCCCTCCCACCACACGCTCGCACTCCTCTCTACTCAGTATCCGATCACATCTGCTCCCTCATCCCCTGTTCCCTTGGAAACAGAGACACTTTAGACTTTGGGGAAGATGGAGCGTGCAGGGAGGAAGCAGTGGCTCCACTTACTACTGCAGGAGAGGTGTGGAGCAGCGCTGAGGAGCAGTTCAGCATTTTAGCAAACGTGTATTGAGTGCCTCGACGTGCTAGGGTGTTTCACTTATGATTTTATTCAATTCTGACAACTCTATGAGACAGAGCACATTGCTTCACATTCTGAATTTTGAAGCTGAGATTTGGTCATGTGAAAGGAATTGTCCAGGGTCACACCATCCATCAGCGTCACCGAGTGCTGGTAACAAAACTCAACTCTAACCCTGTCCATTCCTCTACCTGGGACCTCACGGCTTTCACTAGACAGGTTTCTCTGGAATGTGTTCTCTGGAATGTGTTCTCTGTCATTTGTATTAATCATGTGTTTGAAGCTGAAGGTGCACTAATGAGGCCTCTGGACCTCAAGGAGCCTGTCCTTATGATGTCATTTGTTGTTCTTCCAGTGAAGATTTCTGCCTCCAGAAGATCTCCATGAAGTGTTCTCTTTGTTTGGAATGGTGGATTCATCCTAAATAAAGGGGTGTGCATAGAGGTCAGGAACAAATACATCCACTCCTCCTCACCTTTCCCTCTCAGCTGGTGACCAGCAGACCAGGGCTACCATTCAAAGTCGTCCTCCAGCTTCAGATGCTGGTGAAGGGCCGGTGACCAAAGAGAAAAAGCACTGGCGGAGGATAAGGCCAGTGCTCCTTCCCTACCTGTCCTCTCGCTGTTCCCCAGGGTCGGAGCCCACTGTTACACTGGGTGTGGGAGCCTTGCTATGAAGCCCGGCCCAGTGACCCTCTCTGTCCCCAAACCCCACTCCTGATTTGGGTATTGTTTATCAGAGATCTGCCCCTCTGACCCTTTGAAGACTTATGAGAGAGACTGCATTTTTATTGTTTCTGTTTTCCCAGCTCCCACAATCTCACTTTCCTTCTTCCTTTCTGTCTTCTTTGTTAAGTTGATAGCACAGACACACGATGCTGTAGCCCAAAGGCAAGAAAACACAGGAGGAATAAATCAAATGCACATGGAGATCAAGTTTATTCATGTTCATTCAATAAAAAATTATTGAGTGCTTCCTATGTGCCAGGAACAAAGATGCTGGAGATAGAACTGTGAACCAAACAACTTTACTATTCTCATGGAGTTTTCATTTAGTGAGAGATACAAATGATAAACAGATAAATGTATAAAATACGTTTCAGTTTTGGTGCCCCCCAAAACAGACCCTGGGGTAAAGCTTTGGCTGCAAGTAGTTTATTAAGGAGGTAACCTCACAAAACACAGTGATGGAGTAGAGATGTGAGACAGAGAAAAGAGGAAAGTCAAGAAAGGGTGTGTGAAAGAGTGGGTGACCCCGGTGAGCAACTGTGGCTGGGTTCCCCTGTGGACCCTCTGAAAGTCAGGGCAGGAGATGACTCAGAGTTTCCTCCTAAGAGGTGAACAGCCCGGGTATTTATTCACAAACTCTCAGCCCTCCTTGCTTCTGAGGGTGCTAACTTCTCAGTGTTTCTGGCCAGCCATTCCCACAGATCAAATATGTTTCCAGGGCAAGAGGAAATCAATAGCACTGTCAGTCAGAGAGACAGAGAAAGCCATGGGCTGTAAGCGAAGCATCTGTGGTGACCTCCAAGAAGGCCAGGAGGATGGTCAGGGAACATAGGCAGAGAATCATCAGTGACTGCTGAATTAGGTGGGAACATGGGATAGAAAGAAGAATAAAGAAGATGCAGAGTAGTAGTTGCAGGGATGGAGCTATTGAACATAAGCAGGCCAGAAAAGGTCTCTGAGGGAGGTGACATTGGAGTAAAGACCTGAAAGAAGTGAAAGAAGGAGCATGTGTGCATCCGGAGGAAGGTCACTCCAGGCAGAGGGAACCGTGAATGCAAACTCCTCCTTACAAAGAGGGGACTTATTTCTCTTTTGAAGGTATTAATAGGTCTAACAGGATTTGTTGATAGATTGGACATGGGATGTGGGAGAGCAGAGTGGTAAATGATTCCAGAAGTGTTGGCCAGAACATTGAGACTATGAAGTGCAAGGAGCATATTTGGGGGTATTAGAAGTATGACTTCAGACACGTTAAGTTTGAGATAACTTTTAGACATCCCAGTGAAGATGTTGAGCCAACAGTTATATACATTTGTATGGAGTTCATGTTAGAGGTTAGTTCCAGAAGTACAAATTTAGGAATCATCAGTGTATAGATTGTATTTTGAACCAGAGGATGGAATGAGATTACCTAGGAGATGAGTGTAGGTAAAAAGAGAAGAGATTTGAGGCCTAAGCCCTGTAGTACCGTTGTCTTTTGGTATCTGTGAGTGACTGGTTCCAGGACTTCCTACAGATACCAAAATTCACAGATACTCAGGTTTCTGAGTGTTTTAATATAAAATAGCACAGTATTTGCACATAACCTATATATATATATCCTCCCATATACTTTTAATCAACTCTGGATTACTTACAATATCTAATACCATGTAAATTGTCTGTGTAAATAGTTATTATGCTGTATTGTTTAGGGAATAGTGACAAGAAAAAAGTCTGTACATGTTCAGTATAAACACAATTTTTTTTTTTTTTTTTTTTGCTATTTTCAATCCACAGTTGGTTGAATCCATGGATGTGAAACATGTGGATATGGAAGGCTGACAGTATTTAAAACTGTAAAGGTCAGGCAGATTAGAAGAAACCAGCCAATGGATCTGAGACCCAAGAGAAAGAGTGTTGGGCCAGGTGAAGGAGGAAGGTGTCTTGTAAGGAGGCAGAGATTGTGCTAATGCATAGGCAGGACTATGCTGAATGGGAGGTGAATGGCTTTGGTCTTGGTCATGTCAGTGTACAATGAAAGAAGGTGCCAGGTTCCATAATATTCATGAAAGTGAGTGTCAAAAGGTTTGACTTCAGAGCAAGGCTGAGATGAAAGAACATGTCAGGGCAAGGAGATGGTCTCCGAGACACATCTGTAGTGGGCTGCCCAGGTAGTTCAGAAATGAATAGGAGAATAACATTTAAAGTTCAAGGGAAGATTTGGCTTCAGCGACTTGCCCTGGAGTCACCGTCCATGCTAGCTGGTGCTCAGAAGATGTCTACCTTAACAAGGAGACTCAAATTTTCACTTAAGATTTAGATTAAAACATCAATTGAGAAAAAATAAAACAAAAAACAACCCAAACTGTTTAAATTTTTGGAAATGAATACATTTAAACTAAAAAACTCTATGCTTAAAAAGGATAAATTTTACTGTATGTAAAAGATAACTCAATAAATCTATCTAACAAATCTATAACTCAGTAAATAAAACTATGACTCAAAAATATCAGTCAATCTTCTCAGCAGTAAGTCTCCTCTAACCTCCCTCTGCAAATTTGGCCAGTACATGTCTAGGCTGAACTATGCATTGTATGTAGCTAAAGCTCTCTTCTGAATGAATTTCCCTCATTATTAAGAAGAATTTGTCAGAACAATGCCTTAAAACTAACGCTGACTTCTTTTACTCCTATATTTCTTCACTTCAATCCATTATAGACTGTTGCCAGTCCAATCAGAAGAGATTCTGGTCAAAAATTGGCAATGGTTTTCCTAATTGTTTTTTTTTTTTTTCATGTCAACTCTTGAGTTTTATCTCTTTGATATAATAGAATATCTATGTACCACAAAACAATCTACTTTGCAAGCCATCATTTTCTGGATAAGAAGTCCCATATACAGTTTATAAAATTCTCAGCCTATCTCCTAAAGAGTGATGATTTATTTTATTTTTTTCTTTATTTATTTGCTGTAATTCTTATAGCAAACTCTTTTGTTGTTCTTTCAAGACCTTTCAAAATCTGCCTCCAGCCTGATTACCCCACATTATTTTCCCAAAGTCTATACAATTATTCTAGTCCATCTCACTCTGTTGTGTAACAAACATGCCTTACTCAATCCCATTTCCCAGATTTTCTGGATGTTCACTCAAAATACACTCCCTTTTCCCTTTTATATTCTTAAATTTTATGCTTCTCTGAGTTTTTGGGAAAGAGCTTGGTTCTTGGAATGAGAAAGACCTTGATTTGATTTCTATCTTTGCCTCAGTTTTCTCACCTTTAAAATGAAGGTAATAATACCACCCTCACAGAGCTGCTGTAAACCGATTAGCTGTAGGCCCTGGAATGTGACCTGTTTTTGACCTTCAATTTCATCCTGCAGAGACCCCCAGCCAGTACAGAGCTTAAAAATTTAGCATCCTCCTCCTCAAGTTCCACTCCTGTACTATTTGATCTTATCCAGCAGATCTCTACAGTAATTATTATCTGTACCAATAATTTAACAGCTATATTTCATCTTATTCTGCTTATAGTAGTTTCTTATGTCAATTTGTGAAATTCACGTGTTAGCTTAAATACTGCTGTACTACTGTATACAGGATATTCATTAGTCTCTTTAAGAAAATCATATATTTATTGAAAGCAGGGATCATGTCTTATACATATATTTTTTCTTAGCACAGGACACATTACTAAATATTTGGGGGTTCTACAGATTTTCAATGATTGACTACATGAATAAGTTACCAAACTGATTCTCTTTACTTTTATTTGGACACTCCAGAGATGGTCTAATATAAGTGTGGATTGCCTCCAACAAGATTTCAAAAGTAAATGTCTTGTGCATATTAACATATATATATTTTTATGTAATGATATTATGTCGCTAAATAAACTATATTCTGGCTTGTGAGTGCTATCGTGAAGGTTTTTTGCTTAGTCTTATCTTGGTAAATTTAAAGCATTAATTATGATAGCAGCATTGTATAATAAAGCATGGGCTTTGGGAAAAGACTTGGATTCAAATTCCAACCCAGCCTTTTACTGGTTGGGTGGCTTTGGGCAAATTGCTTGACCTTTCTGAGCCCAATATTTTCCTCCGTTAAAAGGAGGTAAAAATTCACATGCCTTGGTTTGTGTAGGCTGAGCAGGATGCCATGTCAAAGTATATAGCAAGCCTTTGGAAAGTAATAGTCATAGAGTACATGTTTAATTATGTTCTTCCTTCTGTTTCCTTTAAACTGCACCTAGTGAAGAGCAAAGATCAAAAGAAGTCATCTGCATGAAAGCACTTTGAAAACAAGAGTTCTGAACACCTGTAAGACATTACCACTGTTATGATTGTAAGCAAGGAAGACAAACTAAGATGGGAACACTGTACAATTTGGAGGGACCGTCTCCCTATGAGGCTATCAGCAAAGTTGCAGATCATCTTTCTAAAGACTCTTAGATCAGACTCTGCTGTGTTCCTGAGTAAGGCATGACCCGTGGCTGACTGCCTATAATCTTCCTCCAGGGACCCCTCCATCCTCAGAAAAAAAGTCCAGAGGATAACATAATAAATTACAAATGTCATAGCCATCCTGTTATTCCTAAATGTATACGATAATAAAACCCTTTATTTCTTCCTTTTTTGCTTGTCCCTACCTCCTTCTTCCTCCATTTCCCCACTTGCCTTTGATTAGAATTGATGAGGAAAATATTGGTAAAAGGTTGACTTTCCTCTCCAACCCTCGGGTATACTGGTCTACCAGAAAGGAGTCTAAAGACAAAATTCTCATTACGTGACCTTGTTATGCTTTCTGCTGTTGTCCTCAACTTCTCCCTCTTCCAAATTGTTATCATTAAGAGAGTGCCCATTAAATGATTTCCTTTTGTCAGATGGATTATGTTTTATAACAGAGCCGAGTTCTGTAGTCATTATGAATCCCGAGGCCGGTGCCAGCAAAATGTCGGCACCCTTTCCCCCGCAGCAGTTGAAACAGCAGAGGAAGGTCACCTAATGACAATTTTGGAGGAAACCAGTGTAGCTTTCAGCCAATGGCCTCCTATTCTTGAATGTCAATAAGATGTCCTTTTTCAGCTCAGGGCCTCTGCTCTTTATGAAGTAGGGATTAAAAAAATGTGCTGGCATCAAAGTGTCTCAGAACAACAAACAGCCAACAAATCTCCAGCTAAAGTGATGTTGATTGACCCACACAGACCTGAAAAATGTCCCACTCTGGGGATCGTGGAGGGTCAAGATATCCGTCATCCTCATGCTGTGTTCTCATGCTGTGATTACACCTCTGGGTCACTGTGGCCAACCTCCCTAATGAAAAGGAAATGATCCCATCAATCGCCCAGATGTTTGGCAAGGGGTAGACTAAACATCTGGTTGATTGACTGAATGGTTTTCTTTCCAGCCAGATGTTTGATATCAACAAAGCACAGTGTGTGAGTAGAACCTTTAAAAGGGTGTTCTCTTGAGGCCCCCATCACTTCTAGTTTATAGGAAGTTCTTCTCTTACATTAATATAATTTTTGATTCTAGATGAGATACTGATTACTTTGTTTACTGTATAAATTTCTTTGCATTTTTATCAACTACCCATCAACAACTTTCAAACTCTGTTTGATTCCCTTTTCTACAAAGACATCTTTGACAGATTTGTTGGTGGAGGTTATAGCAGTGCAAGAATGTATGAGCATGAGAAAAATAGTTAGCTATATTTCCATGGCATTAAATATTTTGCAAATTATTCCTGCATTGAGTTTTCTATGGTGTGCTATATAGGTAGCATATACCACTTGTAAATACTACTAGACATTCTGGGCTATAGATATGATAGCATAGATTTTAGGTAGCATGATAGTGCCCCTTCTACCATCTTATCCTATTTAGCTGTGGAATTCTTCTGTCTGAAAGAAAGTCTCTTAGTAGCATTGAGTGAAGCACTTGGGATCTGAAACAGTACAGGGTGGAACTAGTAATGTGCTGTGATGGAAAGAGCACTGGATTAGGAGTCAGGATTTAAGCACTAGACCCAGTTCATTCATTGATTCTCCAAGTGACCTGGCATCAGTTCACCTCTCTAGGCTTCCATTTTCTGATCTGAAAAGTGGTAACTAAAACTGAAACTTGTAAGACTCTTTCCAGCTCTAACAAGCTGTGATTTTCTGAAACCCAGGAGGTGATGGATGAGATATAATCAATCTCACGACACTGAGTTCAAATTGCTGCTTGAGAACAAAATTCCATATGGGAAAGAAAAGACATTGCACAGTGAATTAGTGGGTCTGTTTACTTCCCAATATTCCTAGCATATGCAATATATTAAATATGATATTGCTGTTAATATTCTAGGGTGAATTTGCTTGGAAGTTTAATTTTCACCAAGAAACACAACAAATGTGGTTTGAGAATGGATATAAGGAAACATTCAAAAGGCTCAAGCTGGGAAAGATGGTTCTTATCTACTGTCATAACAGGGGGTGCCTTGGTGAGTGGCACTAAGTGGGGAATGGTAAAAAGACAGGAAGAGAAAGTGCAAAGAGAATGAAGTTCCCGGAGCACTAACTTTACCCTATTCACAATACGGTCAAGGACTGGCGCTCTCTCTCTCTCTCTCTCTCTCTCTCTCTCTCTCTCTCTCTCTCTCTCTCTCTCTCTCTCTCTCTTAAACTCTGCTGGATCATAGCATCTCAGAGTCAGAGAGTTAAAGACCATAAGGGATCTGGACATTTAGCATTTCAGGGTCAGAAGGGTTAAAGACCATAAGAGATCTGGGCATTAATCAGGCTCCAAAATAGCATAAATCAGCCATTGCTTCATCTTCTGAAACTGAAGATGACTGTGTATGTCTCTGAGCCAATAAAATGTATATTCTAAAAAGCCATATTTCTAAAACTAGAGGGTTTTAAGAGAAAATAAATAAATCTGTGGGTACTGATTTGTGATGTTTTCCAGATGAAATTTCTGAACTTCCTAGTTTTTGTTAAGCATTTTGAAAGAATTTTTACATTTGTGAAATGCTCAACCAGTCATTCAGAAACTGGGTAGTTATTATCAGCATTAGTTTATTCTTAAGCTGACAGAGTTATGAAAAAAAGTAAACTGTTTGTGGGTTTCCCAAAATTAGATTGCAAAAACTTTAATCTCTATAGTACTAACATGTACTTAATAAAAGTCATACTGTGACCATTGCCATGTTTGCCTTATACAAAACAAGTTTGCTTTCTTGACTCTGTGTTGGAAGGTCTGGGTTTTTTTATTCAATGTGTCTGGAGTTTTCTACTCAGTATTTTACTGAGATTTTTCACCTCTCTCCATCCATCCCTGATTCTTCTTATCTCCTCCAGAAATGGTAAGGGTTAGGGAAGAGGGAAAATAACTAGAGCAAAATTCCCATTCCTTCATCCAAATACTTTTTTTCTCTTGGAAATAATACCTTAGTTAAAGAACCAAATTTTCAAGAGAGTTTCCAAGAGTGCATTTCGCGAAGGCAGCCAGTGACCAGGAAAAGATGGAAGGAGGATGTGGATACCACCTCCTTTACCTGCAAGGTAAGTTCTCAGCTGCCTGGGCTGGGTTAAGGGCAATTTTGCCTGGAGTCACGGGGCCAAAGTGACTTTTCAGAGGTCCCCCTGGTCTTCTGGTTCCACAGCAGTACCCAAGAACTGCTCTAACATATGTGGCATAAAAGTCCATATGGTTTCAATTTCCTTTACCACATTACTGTTTTCGCTTTGTTTGTTCACAGACCTGCCTTATTCAAAATTCCTGCTCTGCTGGGCTCCTTCTGCCACAGAGTTAGGGGTGGAGTGAGGTTAAAAAAAACACTGAAATGGAAGGGAGCTCAACCAGCTCATTCTGTATAATAAAATCCATTCCACTGTGGTCCTAATTTCATCAAATAATACAAGTCAACATCGGACATTAATGAGAGAAGGCTTCCAATTAGATACAGTCTGACACTGGCCCTGCTTCTCAGTCACCTTCAATTGTCAGCGATAAAAAAGGACAGTTCAATAAGATATGGATCATTCACTCCAAATCTCTACAACTCATTTATGACAAACACAACTAACAGAGCATGGGGAACTGCAGAATTGTTTTTCATTATCCTGGCACATTGGCTTCCGACTACAGCCGTAATGATCTTCAGTGGTTTTCCATAACGCATATTTTTAATGAATGGTCTAAGATGTGATGGCAACTAGAATTCCTACTGAAAATCTCTGTAATCCTTTTGTTTTTGAAGGAACAAATGAGTCTCCAGAAGAAGAGAAGGAGAAAAAAGATTTAAAAAGAAAAAGCGATGTGTTTTCATGAGTGGCATGGGTTCCGGTGGGAGACATGGTGGCATCCTGGTGGTATTTGGGGAGGAGGAAGTTGTAGGGACCAGGCTCTGGAGTGCTAACCTACTGAAAGCCTTGGAGGAGACCATGTACCCAAATTACACAGTCTACAGTAATGGGGCAAGCGAGGCTTTGATAAAGGCTAGTGACAGAGTCTACATAATTTTAATAGGACCTAATCACTAGAATTTCTGGGAAGTAGTGATATTTAAAGATAGGTATGTGTCAGTACTCCAGGTTTAGGTCCAGTCACAATCCCTCCAGTGGGTGGGGATATGGGGCCAGGAAACAAATCCCCAAGATCTGGAGATGCAAAGACTAGGATGATTAAGCCTCAGTCAATCAAACAGGCTGGGGTTCATTTAGCATTTATTCATTTATCGAATGAATAAATTCAGAGAGTTTAATAAATGGGGTTCACTTATTCATTTATTCATACTAAATATTTATTGAATACTCGCTCTATGCCAGATATGGTGCATTACAGGTACAGCATAGGTACTGGTGCTGAGCAGTATAGACGCTGTCCCTAGGAACAGAGGAGTAAGCAGACAGCCAGAGTCCCAGCTCTAGGCAAGGCACACAGGAGCCTTTGAAGTTTAGTGCATGCGGGGGCTTCAGTAGACTTCACTACTTCTTCTCTTCACTTAGCAAATATAGGCATATTGTCATTTTTCAGTGCTATTATTTTTATTACCACAACAATTACATCAGTTACATCTCAATAGCAAACCTCATGGGAACTGGATGCAGGGCAGGTCAATAGCTGACCAAGGAAATGGGGCCCAGAAGGGCACAGGTGTTGAGAACAAGACAAGGCAGGACGAGCCAAGACAAGCATTTCAGTTACTGGTAGGTACTGCAAAGCTATAAACTTGGAACCAAAGCTACCTACCAATTTAGGGACATTTGTGTAATACCAGCAACAAGGAGACAAGGAGGAGATCCACCCTCTGCCTTAGCCAGGGGGCTTCTTATGTGTTCTTTGCTGGTGCAAGAGCTAGTCCAACCCAACTCTTCATGTGGGAACAGGCAAGTGGGTGAAAGTAGGTTGTACACATTTATTATGCCATGCAGCTGCTACGTTTAATTATCCCATTTATTTGTGAGGCAGTTTTATAAAGTCAATTCTGATGTGCTCCCTTTGGTTGAGTTTGTGAACTCATGTCCGGTGCCCTGCGTTGAACAGAGGAGTTATCACTACTCTTCCTACACACAGCTCCACAGCCTCAGTATGAAATGAGTGAAAATCAAAACAATGCTGTGTGGTTCCAGGATTATAAAAATGAGATGAAAGATACCATTGAGGGCTTGTGCTCCAGCCCCTGTGTATCCATGGAATGTGGCTTCCCATGTTACTGACTTACGGATTTGTGTTTAATCAGATTTTAACTGTCTCAAATGACAGACTTCATCTCAGGCCTTGGAAGACAAATCTAGAAAATAAATCTCATTTTAACTATTTCCTTATGTTCAACTTTTATTTTTCCCTTTCTTCATTGGAATCCATCAATCCTAATACTGTTGGCTTTCCCCTCCTTGCTTTTAAAATATTTTCGTATCCTCTATAGCATTTGTACCCTTCAAATATTTATAGACTTCCTTGTCTTTCTTCAGTCATTAGCCAAGTCATGCATAGTTTGCACTTTTAATCTTCTAGACTCTCTCCATAAATCAATGCCCACATTGCTCACGTCATGTTTGCCCCTCTGCCTGTTTGATCCATATCTTTCTGAGTCAAGAGTATTCATACCTGCATTCATTTATTCCATTGCAAGTGTCATTATTATTGTAAATATCTTGATGAAAATTTTTCTTTCTCATGTAACATTAAAGGCAGCTCTGGATTCTTCCTGCCAAATTTCATAACTAACCCAAACCCATTTGTTCATCCTTTCCTTTCAGGACCATCTATTAATAGGAGGCAATAGTTTGGTGAAAAGATAGATGAGTGTGGCTTTGGGTTCAAGTGCTTGCTTTGCCATTAATTAACCATATTCTCCTGGAGAAAGTCACTTTCTCTAAACCTCAGTTTCCTACTACGTTAAAGAGGGAATTGGACTAGATGTTTTTAAGGAGTCATTGAGTTCCGCAATTGTGTGATGATCCTGGATTCATGAATTAAATAGCTTTGTAGAAATTACTTCCCCACTTTAACTTCTAATTTTCTCTCCTAAAATGGAAATTATAATTCCTCTCATGTTCACCTTGCTGAGTAATTTTGAGGATCAAATGGAACTCCGTATGTGAAAGTGCTTTTAGAATTGTAAAGTGCTATGCAAACAGAAGGGTTTAATATTATTATTATTACAGTGATAATTATAAGTGTCCCTTCTGTTTCTACTACCCAAACTCTCTGATAACTGGTTCTTGGCTCTTAGGCTGAAAATCACTCTCTGAGTTACTAGCGGCTCTTCCCAGGCTCATGATGCATGGGGTAGCATTATATGATATTAAACTCTTCCAGGCATAGAATAGTTTTGTGACTTCTTTATTTATTGATGATGGCAAATATGCTTTCATTTTCCTAGGCCGTGTGTCTTGATTTTATGAGCAAATTTATTTCACTTCATCTGATCCCTGGTATTTTAGGTTATTGGTTCCTAGGGAAATGCCTTGCACTTCTTTCCTAAATTAGACCTCAATATATCTTTGTCAGGGAGTCTGTCTTATTTACGTGTCCTCACTGGTGTCTCTACCTTCTCCTAAAAAAAATATCAGCTGAAAATTTCATTAATGTGCTATTTACTCCTTCTTTCAGATCACTAATAGAGTGATTAAATGGTTAGGAAAAAATAAAAACTCTGAAGGTTAAACAATCCAGGAATACTAGTCTGCATGAGAAAACGCTAAGTAGTGCCTTTAAAACAATCAAGGTGAGAAGACAGCATGCTACACTAGGAAAACACAAGTAGGGTTAAAACTCAGATCTTCCAACTCCAAATCCCATAACCTTTTCTTTGATGCCATGTATCCTTCTTAACTATGCTTCCACCTTGACCATTTCTGTGCATTATTAATTGTCTTTGGTAGCTTTTAAACAGTTGACTATTCCAGGGAATTTTGCATGTGAAAATTAAGCTTCCTTGGGTTAAAAGTTTTAAGGTAAGAGGCATAATGGCAGACTCTGGCAAGGCAGTAAGTCTAGAGAGGAGCTCTCTTTGGTGAGAGGTTTATACCAATGCCTTAAAGCATGTTCATAAGACAATTTCCATTACATTACACATGCATGTGGCTGGCCTCAAGAGTGGTACTTAAAAAATGAGACTTTTCTCAAAGGTTACTATGCTTGAAATTATTAATAACAAATACTACAAGAGCACTATGTATATTTACTGATACCTCTTCTGCTCTATTCTCATGTGTTTGATGTATTTGTAGAAAAAAAGATTTATATATAAATCTTACCCCATAAGTCTCTAGTGAGAATCCAGGTTCAGGAAAAAAAGAAAAAGAAAAAGCATTGGCCTACTAAGATCTAGTACTTTGAAAATTTTATTCAGTGTAAATCTTGAGTCTTAGAAATTGCAGTCTTTCCTCCTGTTTCCCTACTTAATTACTGTGTTAACTTGGACAAGCCTTATCACTACCTTGAACTTCAGTTCTTTGTGTAACATGGAGTGATGACACTTGCTTGGACTGTATCACAGCATTACAGTTAAGATTAGATGTGGTTGCCTGTTATTTGCATTTACAAAGTTTTGAGCAAGTGAGTAGCTTAGTATGCTGTCAATTAAACAGGAAGAGAAGCCAAAGTAAAATATGGCTAATATGTACCTTGGACCATAAAGATAGGTGAATTTGTTTGGATGATTAAGAACACAGAGTTTAGGAGATCTGGTTCAAGAGCTTATTGGGAAAGCTAGGAACCCAAAAGTAACTCTTTTCCAAAGGCCAGCAACAGATTTAAGTTATTTGATATGGCTAAGTCTATCAAGGATAAGCATATTCCAGGAAGTTTGATTCAGGGCCTGTTTCCATACTAGGTCTGAGTGAAAACAGTTCTTTAGATGGTGAGTGGTAATAGTGGCACTCTAGCTAGGCAAAGTAGCAGTTGTGTATAAGTATTGTAGCTTATTAAATGTTGCTCAAATACCATATATGCTGTCAGTATCCACGTATGAAATTAAAGTAATAAATAATTACACAATAGTTTGCCTTTATTGTTCACCTATGTGCTTTATGCTAATTGCTTTGCTGCAATAAATTATTTAATCCATGCAATAATACTATGATCCATTTTCTATCATAACCCCATGTTTCAAAAGAGTAAATGGAGGCACAGAAAGGTCAAGTAACACACTGAAGCCCACACAGTTATTAAGTTGTGGAGCCAGGATTTGCATCCAAGGCAGACCAACCATACAGTGCACACTTTTAACTACCAAACATTGATGGATCTGAGTTTTGTGAACCCTAAAACTTATACAATTGGAGGATCCCCTTTAAAAGAACACAAAAAAATAGGCCGGGCGCGGTGGCTCACGCCTGTAATCCTAGCACTCTGGGAGGCCGAGGTGGGTGGATAGCTCAAGGTCAGGAGTTCAAGACCAGCCTGAGCAAGAGTGAGACCCCCGTCTCTACTATAAATAGAAAGAAATTAATT
>CAUYRT010092231.1:0-12204 GCA_963574885.1 Lepilemur ruficaudatus | reverse complement strand
TGGCTCACACCTGTAATCCTAGCACTCTGGGAGGCCGAGGCGGGCGGATCGCTCAACGTCAGGAGTTCGAAACCAGCCTGAGCAAGAGCGAGACCTTGTCTCTACTATAAATAGAAAGAAATTAATTGGCCAACTAAAAATCTATAGAAAAAATTAGCCAAGCATGGTGGCACATGCCTGTAGTCCCAGCTACTCGGGAGGCTGAGGCGGGAGGATCGCTTGAGCCCAGGAGTTTGAGATTGCTGTGAGCTAGGCTGACGCCACGGCACTCACTCCAGCCCGGGCAGCAGAGTGAGACTCTGTCTCAAAAAAAAAAAAAATGTAAAAAAGGATTAAAAGGAGTAAAATTGATAGTAATAAATAAAATTAATGACCTTAATGCTGAAACCTAGGGGCAAAGTACACTAATGTCTGCAACTTACTTTGCAATGCATTCTAAAAAATGAAGCACTCGAAAGCTAGATGGATTGATATCTGACCAAGCAAATATAGTTCATCCCTCGGTATCTGTGGGGGATTGGTTCCAAGACACCCCCCCCAGGATACCAAAATGCACAGATGCTTGAGTCCCTTATATAAAATGGAGTAGTATTTGCATTTAACCTATGCACACCCTGCTATATATTTTAAATCATCTCAAGATTACTTATAATACCTAATATAATGTAAAATTTTATGTAAGTAGTTGTTATACAATACTGTTTAGGGAATAATGACACAAAAAGTCTGTATGTACAGATGCAACCATCCATTGTTTTGAATTTTTTTTCAAATACTGATTGAATCCACATATGGGGAATCCACAGATATGGAGGGCCAACCGTATAGCAAAATGTTAAAGTTGAATCTAGGCGATGGGTATATGGGTGTTCAGTGTACAACTATGCACATTGGTAAGTTTTTCATAATAAAATGGTCCGGGAAAATTAATAAAACATACTCTCTCTCCCCAAATGAGTTTACAGTACAAAGGTGTCACACAAGCAATTACTATAGAGTACACTGAAAGTACACTGGCATAAACATGCATGGGAAAGAAGGAAGTGGTTCTTAACTAAGAAAGGCAAGCTCAGGTATGGTTTCCAGGTGACCCCAATCTAAACCTGGAAGTACACATACTGTTATGCTAGCAAGTGGGTGCAAGAGTATTCTAGGCATTAGAAACAGCCCAAGCAAAGAAACATCTAGAGGCCAGGCACAATGATTCATGACTCTAGTCCCAGTGTTTTGGGAGGCTGAGGTGGGAGGATCACTTGAGGCCAGGAGTTCAAGACTAGCTTGGGCAAAGGCAAGACCCTATCTCTACAAAAACATACAAAAACTAATCGGGCATGGTGGCCCACACCTGTGGTCCCAGCTACTCGGGAGGCTAAGGCAGGAGGATCGCTTGAGCCCAGGAGTTTGAGGTTGCAGTGGAATATAATAACATCACTGAACTCTAGCATGGCAACAGAGTAAGACCTTGTCTTTAAAAAAAAAAAAAAAAAGCACCCAGAAAGAAAGAAACACCTAGGTGTAAAAAAACAAAAAAAAAACAAAAAACCCTGATGTCATCAGGGAACTAAGAACAGCTGGATATTCATCCAAGGAATAAGGGGAAAGGGAGGCTGGTTGGTTTGGAATGCCTCTGAGAAACTCTGATTGAACCTCAATCACTACCATCCTCTGTAAGACACACTGTCTGAAGTCTCACAGATAATCAGTACCTCATTCTGTTTCTATACTCTATACTTCCGTTACAGTAACTCTGTATTTGAATATTTTTTTTCCTTTAGCTACCATCTATATCAAGACTGTGGACTCTGAGAACAAAAACTGCATCTTATACACAATTAACTCTGAAAAGACACCATCAGAATACATACATAGTAAAGTTTGTTTTTTTAAAACATAGATTATGCCCTAAATCACATCCCCATGAACATCCCACACAACAAAGTGTTCAGTTAACTTAGTACAGAGACATAATTATTCAATATCATTTTTTCTAGAAGAAAAACCACTACATCATATACACATATGTACACACACACTCTCAGAAAAACATATGCATTTTTAAAATGCCATGGGGATGCTTAGGTTTAGAAACACAAAGTACACACTGCTTTAAAATGTGCTAATATTGTAAAATGTAGGGTAGCATCATTAAACGAAAAGAACAAGGGCAATAGGTATGATTCCATTTGTTTATGCTTCGAAAATTTCTAGAAGGATACAAGTAAACTTATTAGCGGTGGTTACCTCTGCAAACTTGGAATGGAGGTATTGGCATTTTTCACTTGACACCCCTTTTGTACTGAATTTTTACCATGGGCAGGGATCACTATTTTTATATAATACAATTAATAACAAAATTCTTCCTTCTGTTGTTGTATGCTCTAAATATTTAAAAATCCTTTGAAAACATAAGGACCATGCTTCAGAAACTATTAAGTCTACCAGATACTACTACTGTGAAATACACAACAACCCAAAAAAGGCAAACATTCCAAGGAATTATAGTACAAGAAACTCTCAATAGTTTCACTTGTGGACATACTCCTCGGATATCAGCTTAAATCAGACAGGAGGGCTGGGGAGACAGACAGACACACAAAGACAGGCAGGGAGACCCACACAGAAAGAACAAACCTCATCAGTTTAACAATATGTTTAACGAGAATGAAACGACTGAAAAAGCATTCTGTACATTTTCAAACCACCAAGACCACAGTGCCATTTACCCAGGCAAATTCTTTTTAACAAGCTTCTTTTAAAATCAGAATATAAATGAGGAATGGGAGAATCAATGGTGTACTGTGTCTTGTAGTACTCACAGATGACTGGAAAAAGAGAAGAAATCAGACTAACACCTCAACCAGTCTTTTTTATGGAAGCAATGAAACAGAAAAGAACACACATACCATAAAGTATATCAACCATAAAATATATGAAGTAATTTGGAAGGCAGAGAGCAATAAAGTATTTGCTTTGCTGATTGACAAGACAAGCTACACAAAAAGCAATGGGCATATATTGTAATGGATGATTTCCCTCATAATACTGCAATGGGACATATACCTAGGGCTTTAAAAATACTTCTTTAATGACACCAAGAAGTTGGAGATTCTAAAAAAAAAGACCATTAGGATACAAAAATACTTACATAACACACAAGTCTATTTATTACGGCTATCATTTAAGAACAAGAAAAGAAAAAAAATAACACTAAAATTCATGGGTGAAATGCAGGTTAAATGATAATGTGCTAATAGTTTACCATTAAAATAAAAAGCCAGTAACTGAGACCATTAAAGTTCCCCCAACACATAAGAAATACACTAGACCATGTCATCTATACTGAACCTCTGAATGTTTTGATGTCAATGTTTTTCAGTGTACACTAAACAGAAAGCATATTGTCTTGGTTTTCCCCTCTTTATTATACACAATTATCTTTTTAAAAAATCAGAACAATCACATAGCATTCCAATACCTTGATAAATCACCTATTTGGATTTTCCTTCTCAGCCATTGTCCGTAAGTGCATGTGCATGCCTCTATGCAGATTTTTAAAAACTATAATCACAAAATGAATACAACTGTCCATAATTTTTCATCTCCACATGCATTTCTACCATTTCTGTAATATTCATAAAAAACTCTAATAGTTTTATGAAATTCCACCAGATGCGATATAATCTAGTCATTTATTGTTAGACATTAAGATTGACCCCAATACTTCATTATAATAACTAATACTGCTTCTCATGTATACATTTTATGTGGAATTTTCCCTTACTTTTTCATTATTAGATCCAAGTAGACCAACATTTATTTTAGGGCTCTAATAGAGTCAGGGTACATCTCTACAACGTTTTTCTACTTGTAAAATGCAGAGAGATCTGTACCCATTCCCTGCAAGGTTACCAAGAATTTAAAATAACAAATGCCAAGCTCCTAGCTTAGTGCCTAGCACTTAGTAACTCAATAAATGGTAGTAACAGTATTAAAAACTTCATGTTCACTAACATTTAAGATAATAGTTATTCATATCAATCTGTATGAATGCTGATATAAAATCGTGGGATATATTTGCTAGTAACACTTTCCCAAATTTGTTTTCATCTTTGTTGTCCCTTTCTGTACTATAATGAAATGAATTTCATCTCTGCTACATTTTCTAAAATAATGCTAACATTATCAAGCACATTCCATGTGCCAGACACTTAACATAATACACTATTGTTACTTATTTCAAGGTAGGTGATATCCTGCCCATTTTACAGATGAAGAAACAAAAAGGTAATTTCCACAGGGTCACACAGTTAATAAAGAATGGCGTCACAGGATTCTACCTTAAATCTACTTGGCTCTAAAGGTTAAGTTTTTTCTACTATCCCAAACTCCCTCAAAATGTATTCAAATGTTTCTGGAAGCTATACACCATCACAAGTACAGACATGTGCCAGAAAAAAAACTATTAAGAAACCCAAATACCCTTGTTATCAGCCAGTCAATTCATTAGGTAGCACGTACTTCTCCAGAATCAAAAAAAATGAAGATTAGAAAGAACACAAGACTGATCTGAAAAGGAGACCTGGGGTTGGAATCCTGGCACTGCCATATTAGCTTTATATTATTAATTTATTTCCTTCATATATATAAAGGAGATTATTGGGTGTCGGGCAGACGGGAGGGGGGAGAAGGGGATGGGTATATACATACATAATGAGTGCGATGTGCACCATCTGGGGGATGGTCAGGCTTGAGGCTCTGACTGGAGGGGGGAGGGGGGCAAGGGCAAAGTACGTAACCTTTTAATAATAAAAAAAAAGAAAGAAATTCTCCCATATGTAGAGCAAATGTTAGATTAGTTATCTATCTGCAACTGCAATTGATTTAGCTGAAAAATCACACAAGTAAGTAACCTTGAATGTTTCTCAAGGGCACACAAAAAGAAAATAGTGTAATTAGAAAGATAAAGTGGTACTTATAGAAACATCCACCTATAACTTTTCCTATTTATTTATAGGCAGAGTTTGATGTTACATGTGAGATCATGACATGCCCATAAAGCGTACCAGTATGTGAATTTATTTATTATGAGTATTGATTCTATGCAAAGCACAATTCTAAGACTACCAAGTGTAAAGCTTCTTTAATAATTTCCCTTTATTATGTAGCAGATGGAGTTTTCCATAGCCATTGGAATGAGAATATATCCCACATGTGTTTCTTTCCACAAGTAAATCCTTGTAAATACAAGACCTGGTTGAAGCACGAGAGACAGATAATCAGATTCATTGTTTCTTCAAGGTATCTTGGGAGGGGAGAGCCTTGATCCAAGCCATTTCACATAAGTAGAATATTGATGGAGTCTTTGCAGTCACTTTAAAGTAAAGGAGACAAGGTCCAGAAAAAAAGCCACATTTCATAATCTTCACCTTACGATGCTGGCTTTGCTTTAGTGGCTTATAATTCTAGGTCAAAGGATTTAATGAGCCTCTACATATGAATAGAAAACGATTTATGCAAACAAAACCTCTCTTTGTGGGTTGGATGATTTACTAGGCAATTATCCTAATTAGCTCAAGAAAATATAGGTTTTGGGGTGAATTGTTGGTCATTAAAAGAATTTTCTTACTGATTTAGAATTCATGGGAACATTTTGTCTTTAGGAGATCTGATAAAAAAGAAACTGTACTTTTGCTTTTTATGTAGCTGGACCTGTAACCACACAAAGATGTAGACTTTCGATGATATATGTTTCATTGATTTGAATAATATTCTATTTGTCCTCCTAAAAGCACTGCATCATTCCTAAGCAGAACAGGAAAAATGGCTTTGGCTACACTCCATTTTCCAGGATAACTTTCTTCAAAGAAGACTGATTTTAGATGACTTTGAAAGCTCTTTTCAAAGTGCTTCCTGGATATTCTCTTTAATGTTGGTGGAAATGATGTTTGGCCTATGTTTGACACTTTTATACACTATTCATGATGCTTCTACCATTTAAAAAATGTGTTCCAGGCTTATGTTCTTGAGATTCAATATGTTTACTACATTTTAAATGGCACAAACAGATTTTCTTTCCTATTTAATAACTCTCGGAAGGAGACAGTTAATCCAGAGGTGAAACAACAATAGATTAATATGAGTTTTTTCATGGTGAGTCAATGCCTGAATTCTCATCTATGTTTCTCTGCCTACCATCTTATCCTCCAGACTACAAGATGCTGGAGCAAAACCTTCCAATTTACCAGTGAGGAAAATCAGGATCACTCAGGAAGCCCTCCTTATGATAGGAGCACTTGAGCTCTCTGTAGCTTTATCTCTCTTCATAAATTCTTAATGAAGTTATTCCTGGTATCTGACAATGGAATGACCATTCTTATCAATGAAACTTTCTCCTTGTTTCCTGATTGAGTAGTTTCTAGAGATTTGCATTTATAAAAAGACCTTCGTAAAGAACATCTTACCAAAGCATTTACCTTGTTTTCCTAAGAAGCCAAAGATGAGTACTTCTATTGTTTCGTGAAAGGTCCTGAAGTCTTTGATTGCAGATATTCTGTCTTCAGCTGCAAACATGGTTCTTTATAGAGTGTTGGTTGACACTTTTATTTCAGTGACAAAGCCTGTCACTACTCATATTTGTTTAGCAGCTACTGCTACATGCAATCATTGTTTTAAGTGCTAAGGAGCACAGAAGTACATTGCAGGGCTCATGCACTATAATCAGGATAATACAGGTGTTTTGGATAAATATGCTCACATTCATCCATACACTGAAAATTAGGTGATACTAATCATTCACCTTTCTCTTTTTTGGTTTTCTTTCAAATGAAAAATAGCAACTAAAAATTAAAAAATAGAATTAAATTTATTTATGAATTAAGCAAGTTCCCTAAAACTCTCAAAGTAAGAAGTTTCCTGGTAAAGCTGAATCATAGAATCAGGTTATTTCTTGTCCTACATTGAATACAGAGTTGAGTTTTCGTAGCCAACAATTATCTAGTTAGCTGAAAGGACAACTGAGTCCTGTTCCACAAAAATCTAATTGTGTGTAAACCCAGAAACAACCCACTTTTCCTTTCATAATGTTGTGGTCCTGTCTGTGGTTAACCTCGCCTGGCATATGTCAGACTTCCCTCGGTCTCACCAGTTAGGTCATCTTAGAGGGGTGAGTGAGGAGAGGGTGAGGGGCCAGAAGCATTAATCCTACTGCGCTGCTCCTCACCTATGGGTGGAAAGGAGGTCAATTTCCCTCAGTGCACTAGGAGGAGTATGGTGGCATAAAAATGTGCCCCTGGGACCACCCCCTGCAGAGAACATAAATGAATAACTGCCCCATCTGCTCTGCTTTAAAATTCATCAATTCATTTATGCCTAGGTTTCCAAAGGCTGTTCATAGCCAACAACTGAACATGACAGGGACACACCAAAACAAGCCCATTTTTATGAGACAGAAGACTCCACTAACAGGTAGGTTTGGCTCAAAGGGGACCCCATGCCAGCCTTGAGGAACTTTCTTAGAAATGCTCTGTAGTCTAAGACCTACTTTCCTTCCTTCCGTCCTTCTCTCCTTACAGGGGCAGCTCTGTATTGCAGTTTGATGCTCTCCCAGCGCCACCCTCAGCTTCACCCTCTCTTTTTCCCTTATTGGCATTGCCCCCAATAAATCTCTTTTCTTTCTAATCCTGTCTTGTTGTCTGCTTCTCAGAGGACCTGTACAAATTCATGGAGTGAAGTCATAAGCTACTCACTATCATCAAACACAGACACGTGAAATAATTTAGGGAAGTGAAATACTTGGTGAATTGGCCCATATCAAAAGCTCAGGACTAAGAGAAAAACTGGATATTCCAGGGTGGTACTTTTCAAATTAACAATGGCAAAGGACCTTTACTTTTTAAGTTTCCAATCCATTATGGACTGGTACTTTTATAAAATAAAAGAAAAAATGAATGACTAAAACATGAAATAAAAGAGATCAAATATAGGCCAGGCGCGGTGGCTCACATCTGTAATCCTAGCACTCTGGGAAGCCGAGGTGGGCGGATTGCTCAAGGTCAGGAGCTCGAAACCAGCTTGAGCAAGATTGAGACCCCGTCTCTATTAAAAATAGAAAGAAATTAATTGGTCAACTAAAAATATATAGAAAAAATTAGCCAGGCATGGTGGCACATGCCTGTAGTCCCAACTACTCGGGAGGCTGAGGCAGGAGTTGAGGCTGAGGCTTGAGCCCAGGACTTTGAGGTTGCTGTGAGCTAGGCTGATGCCACGCACTGTAGCCTGGGCAACAGATTGAGACTCTGTCTAAAAAAAAAAAAAAAGAAAAAAAAAAAAGAAAAAAAAAGAGATCAAATATAAGCCCCAATTTTTTATGATTAGAATAAACAGACATAAAATTATTCTGACAACTGTGGTAATAGATTCTAAATGCTTATTGTCTGTATTTATCTCTTGGTAGACTGGTTACAGTGTTCAGCCTGGCAGTAGTCCATGGACCACACTTTGAGTTGCCCAGTACTAAAGTATATGGAACTGAGTTATGTCTACATGGCCCTGATTCAAATGGTAGAAAAGTTGAAGATACAAACCATCAACTTTCTGTGTTTTGAGGCTTTGAGGTTTCCATATGATAAAGGGCTGGTTTGAGCAGGTGAGTGAATTGACAGGTTGCATTGGAGGGAAACTGTGGACTTCAGAAGGGGGCTGGTGGATTAGGCTTTGGTCACAAAGAAAGTACACCCTTGCCCTACTTCTACTTTTGCATTGGCTTTTGAAGTCTATTTAAATACTAAACATAATTTATACAAGCATGTAATTTTGGCTCTCCACCTTGTGGTTAACTAAGTAAGTAGGGATATGGAAGCTTACTGATGATCATAAAGTATTATAGAGCCTTCTCTGGGGCCTTGTCCCTGCAGTGACAGAAGCTTCTTTTGGTCCTCATTATTTTGAGTGGATTCAGCATTTGGAACATGTTAAATTTTTACAGTGTTTGCAGTTGTTTCAATTAGTGTTTGTCTTTTGTTTAAGAGTAGACTAATGTGTGTCAACTGTCATCTCTTGCTGTGTCAGTTGACTGGCTCAAACACCCCAAATCCATCGTATCTATATGGACAAAGCAAGCAAAATAAACAGAAGAGTGGGGAGGGGTCGAGACAAGATGGGTTGCAGTGAAGGGGATTTGGTTAGAAAGAAAGAAAACTGGCATCAAATTGTTTCCCTGCTGTGGAAAGAGGCACACACACAAGAGTAGTCAATGACTGTGATTTTCTTTTGGCTTCTAATGTCTGTAGGAGTGCACTTCTTAGCTCTGAAGGATTCGTGGAAACTTGGAACTGGTAACTTGCAGTGCATTACCCTGGGATTCAGAGAGCTGATCTCCACTAAAAAGCCATTTAGCAATGCAAGGTCAATAGACAATTCATGACCTAGACAGTCAGCTTGTTTTGAAGCCCCTGAACTTTGATAGACCTTGTCCTCTACATGGTTTTTCTGTAAAGATTACACAGCTGAATAATAACAACTTTTTCATTATATACAAATAGCCAATGCTATTAAGCTGCATGACAAAGTCTCTTCCTTTTATCATTTTGGTGGATGGCCTTATAAAGATAAGTTAAATCAAATAAAAAGTAATGCATGTAGATCAGCACATCTAAACATCTGAGGGAATATATTTCGTTTGTAGCTTCTTCATCATCAGCCATGATAACAGGAGCTTGACTGGTTGTTAACTTTATAGTCTTTCACTGAGGGTCTCAAGTAGAGTCATCTGTATTCAAAAAGAAATGGCAAGAGGAGAGCTGGATAATTTCCTGGCTTGTTAGCTCAGAGCGTCTGTTTCCTATTTAACAGAAGTAAATCTGTAGACTGTGGCAACCTGAAGATAACAATTTCTGAACAAAACTAGGGTTATTAAAATAGTATAGATTAAAAACATGTTCTATTCCTCAAAATTTTTGATATGAGTCGTCCTCAGTGGAGTATGAGCCATTGTATTTTACCTTTCTTGGAAATCAGTGTTTAAGAGATTGCACTGTGTCTGCTGTGTGTCTATGAAGGGTCAGATTCTGCTCCAGCTTTGATTTTCTCCATTGTCCTGTACTTAATGGGCTGGGTGGGTTGGATGTAAAGATGGAACACAATTTTACAATGAACTTACAGAAAATGATGGTAAGAATAACTGACAGAGACAATGCCTTTGAGAGTTTTATTTCTAAACAGTCTCTCCAAATTTCTGTGTTGAGAGATCAGGGATTGCTGTGTGTTGCTGCAATATGAGCATAAACCATGTGTGGCCAAAGCGTCTCCTTTGATTTTTTTTTTTTGCCTTGTAATGGAATCCCAAATGAAGTCTTTGAATGGTAATAAAGAGCACCCTGCCCATATGTCTCTGCCTGATTCCAGGAAGGAATTCTGCTTGCTGCTCTTGACATCTCTGACCTCACGATTTCATTCTACTGAAGAGACTCGGAAGGTGGTTCTAAGCCTCCTTGGCTTTCTACCCTCCAAGACACTGCTCCATGCCAGCAGGGTGTGATTTGAAAGACAATCAAAGCTTTGGGAACTGGTTAAACACTCATGTAAAAATCTCTATATCAAGTCATCGAACAGTAAAATTAAATAGGACAAGTGAGCAATCAAAGACTGATGTGAATAGTGATGTTTACATAAACAGCAGCCTAACTAATGCTTTGAAATATGAATGTAAAGGCTTCAAGATGTTTGCAACTTTGGATGTCCCAGGCTTTTCAAGGGCTTCCAGCATCTTTTAAATTTGTTTTCCCTAGCATCATTTAAAGCAGGAAAGAACAGAATAATTTTCCTTCTCAAGGTGAGATTTAAAACTACCTTCAGATCTTGCTCAGAATTGGAATGCATGTTCCTTTTGACTAAGCACAGGAATTATAACTCTCCAAAAATAACAAGTTGTTTTCTTGCAACTCCTGGAACAAAACTCAATCACATAAGAAAATCTCTGGGAGAAAAAAAAGACTTCAGAAAGCATTTTTGAAAGTAAACAGGAATTATCTTGATAATAGGAAAAGGAATGGATCTGGCTTAACTACATAAATCGTGTGTGTGTGTGTGTGTGTGTGCACACACATGTCCCTTTCTTCTCATATCACTTTCCAAACTACAACTTTTTTTATTTTCAACACACTAATCATTGCATGTTAATAGTAAAACTTCTGCTTGTGATGAAAATGAAGTTTGTATGCTTTGAGGCAATAAATGCATGAATGTGGAACCTAAAATTATTAAACAAATAGCATTAAGTTCAAAAGATAGATATCTTGGCTCTCTCATGATTTTAAATTCTATATTTGAAGTTATGAACCACTTTTTAGGGGGAGGTTGAGTTTGTAGCAAAGCGAGTTAATTATTTGCCCTCTGTCAAGTCCAGGAGTTAATTATTTGCCCTCTGTCAAGTCCAGGAAGCAGGCTAGGACCTAGGAAAAGCTTAATAGAAAAGAGGGAGATGGGCAGAGAGAGGACCAATCATTTTCCTGTTCTTCTTGGCACTCTGTTTACATTTCCCAGACTGTCTTGCAGTTTGTGATAACCATGTGACTAGTTCCAGCCAATGGGATGAGGGTGGAAGTCAGATAGGCCACCTCCAGGCCTGGTCTGTGTATTTCTTCAAAATCTTCCATACTCTCTCTTTCCTCATATGCTGGCAGAATACAAAAGATCCCAGAAGACTCTGGAGCCTCAGGAATAGCAGAGTTACTAGACTGAAGGAACCTGAGCTTCTAGATCACAGTGTTGAGCAGAGCCCCGGAAGAGGCCCGACCTGGCCTTGGACTCGCTATGTCCGCGAACAATATGTCGGACCCACGGAGACCGAACAAAGTACTGAGGTACAAGCCCCCGCCGAGCGAGTGTAACCCGGCTTTGGACGACCCGACGCCAGACTACATGAACCTGTTGGGCATGATCTTCAGCATGTGCGGCCTCATGCTTAAGCTAAAGTGGTGTGCTTGGGTTGCTGTCTACTGCTCCTTCATCAGCTTTGCCAACTCCCGGAGCTCAGAGGACACAAAGCAGATGATGAGTAGCTTCATATTGTCCATTTCTGCCGTGGTGATGTCCTATCTGCAGAATCCACAGCCCATGACACCTCCCTGGTGATGTCAGCCTAGAGAGGTCACATCCTGGACCTGCTCTGTCCACCTTCCCCCAGGCCTGGCCTTTGGTGGCTCAGCC
>CAUYRT010092230.1:0-15532 GCA_963574885.1 Lepilemur ruficaudatus | reverse complement strand
GAGTGTGTGTGTGAGTGCGTGTGTGTGTGTATGCATGTGAGTGTGAGTGTGTGTGAGAGTGTGTGTATGTGTGTGTGTCTGTGAGTGTGAGTGTGGGTGTGAGTGTGTGTGTGAGTGTGTGTATGTGTGTGAGTATGTCTGTGTGAGTGTGAGTGTGTGTGAGTGTGTGAGAGTGTGAGTGTGTGGGAGTGAGTGTGAGTGTGTGTGTGTGTATGTGTGTGAGTGTGAGTGTGTGTGTGAGAGTGTGTATGTGTGTGTGAGTGTGTGTGAGTGCGTGTGTGTGTATGCATGTGAGTGTGAGTGTGTGTGAGTGTGTGTATGTGTGTGTGTCTGTGAGTGTGAGTGTGAGTGTGTGTGTGAGTGTGTGTATGTGTGTGAGTGTGAGTGTGTGTGAGTGTGTGAGAGTGTGAGTGTGTGGGAGTGAGTGTGAGTGTGTGTATGTGTGTGTCACTGTGTGTGTATGTTTGTGAGTGTGAATATGTGTGTGTATGTGTGTGAGAGCATGTGTGTGTGAGCGTGAGCGTGAGTGTGTGAGGATGTGTGTGTGAGTGTATGTGTGTGTGTGAGTGTGAGTGTGTGGGTGTGTATGTGTGTGGGGGTGTCAGTGTTGTGTGAGTGTGAGTGTGTGTGAGCGTGTGTGCATGTGTGTGAGTGCGAGTGTATGTGTGTGAGTGTGTGAGTGTGTGTGTGTGGGGGTGTGTATGTGAGTGTGAGTGTGGGTGTGTGGGTGTGAGTGTGAGTATGAGTGTGTGTGTGAATGTGAGAGTGTGTGAGTGTGTGGGTATGTGAGTGTGAGTGTGTGTGAGTGTGTGTGTGTGAGTGTGAGCGTGAGTGTGTGAGGATGTGTGTGTGTGGGTGTGTATGTGAGTGTGTATGGGTGTCAGTGTGTGTGTGAGTGTATGAGTGTGTGTGAGCATGTGTGTATGTGTGTGTGTGAGTGTGTGAGTGTGTGAGTCTGAGTGTGTGTGTGAGTGTGTGTGGGTGTGAGTGTGGGTGTGAGCGTATGTGTGTGTATGTGAGTGTGGGTGTGAGTGAGTGTGGGTATGAGTGTGAGTGTGTGTGGGTGTGAGTGTGAGTGTGAGTGCATGACTGGGTGTGTGAGTGTGAGAGTGTGTGTGTGTATGTGAGTGTGGGTGTGGGTGTGAGTGTGAGTACGTGACTGAGTGTGTGTGAGCGTGGGTGAGTGTGTGAGCATGTGTGAGTGTGTGTGTGAGAGTGTGTGTGTGAGTGTGTGTCTGTGAGTATGAGAGTGTGTGTCAGTGAGTGAGCATGTGTGAGTGTGTGTGTGTATGTGTGTGAGTGTGTGTGCAAGTGTGTGGGTGTGTGTGAGTGTGTGTGTGTGAGTGTGGGGGTGTGTGTGAATGTGTCTGTGTGAGTGTGTGTATGCATGTGTGTGTGTGTGTGAGTGTATGTGTGTGAGTGTGGGTGTGTGGGTGTGAGCGTGTGTGAGAGTGTGTGAGTGTGTGGGTGTGTGAGTGTGAGTGTGAGAGTGAGTGTGAGTGTGTGAGCATGTGTGAGTGTGTGAGTGTGTCAGAGTGTGGGTGTGAGTGTGGGTGTGTGTGTTTGAGCATGTGTGAGTGTGTGAGTGTATGTGTGTGTGGGTGTGAGTGTGAGTGTGTGAGAGTGTGTGTGTGTGGGTGTGTGAGTGTGTGAGCATGTGTGTGTGAGTGTGAGTGTATGTGTGAGAGTGTGAGTGTGTGTATGTGAGTGTGTGGGTGTGTGAGTGTGTGAGCATGTGTGAGTGTGTGAGTGTGTCAGAGTGTGTGAGTGTGTGTGTGTATGTGTGTGTTTGAGCAGGTGTGTGTGTGTGAGTGTATGTGTGTGAGTGTGTGTGTGTGAGTGTGAGTGTGTGAAAGTGTTTGTGTGTGGGTGTGAGTGTGAGTGTGGGTGTGGGTGTGTTTGAGCATGTGTGAGTGTGAGCGTGAGTGTGGGTGTGGGTGTGAGTGTGAGTGTGGGTGTGAGTGTGAGTATGTGTGTGAGTGTGGGTGTGAGTGTGAGTGCGTGACTGTGAGTGTGTGTGTGTGTGAGTGTGAGTGTGAGTGTGTGTGGGTGTGAGTGTGTGTGAGAGGCGGGGGGATGGGAGGGAAGAGCGGACAGCGTGAAAGTCCAGGCTGCGTGCACAGGACCAGGGCCAACCTGCACCCACCGCCACTTCACCCCACAAAGTGACCGAGGGCCCTCGGAGTGGCCGCAAGTCCCCGAGGCTGCAGCTCTGGGGTGAGGGCTCCGCAGGAAGCCATGACAGGGAGGCGTGTCTCCAGCCCCCCCTCCTTCTGTGGCCATGGATCGCTGGGTGGAGGCCATGGGGGAGCAGCATTCTTCGTGGCTTCGGGAGCCGGGGACTCCTGTCCTGGGCCGCTGCGGGGTCCCTGAAGTGTCTGGGGTGGGGGAGGCAGGTCAGCTGCGACGACAAAATGACTTAATGAGAACAGCTCTGCCGACGCGGCTCTATGGTGTGGGTGACGTGCCACGCGCCCCGGCATGGGCTCTCCCGGGGCCCGAGCCCACCCTCCGCCCGAGCCGGGGACACCCACTGAGGGCACCCAGGCTCCGACACCTTGAAACTGCTGGACTTCCGTCAGCGATGGGAAAACGGCTTGCAAGTTTTACGTCTGCAACATTGCTGGGTAGTGGGAAGTTGACTATTTTCTGTCTTTGCTTTTGGAGACATCCTTCCACTTCACAACTCCATGGAGTCATGTGTCTGTCGCTTTACACTTTTCTTGGTCTCACCAGATGCGAAGCTAAAATGCCGATCTGAGCAGCTCCACACCAGGCACCGACAGAACTGTCCGTGACATTCTGCACCCTGCTCCTGCCCACCACCCAGGGAACTCTCTAGAACTTTCTCTGTCCTTGAAGTTCCATAGACAGAAGTCCAATGAGTCTCTCACGGGGAGAGATTCACCTTTTGGGGTTTCTGGGTAGACGAGCGGGTGTGGGGTGAGCTGTGTCTGCCCCAGCCCCGAAATGGACTCGGAACGGGGATGGACCGAGGGGCCGGGAGGGGCCGAGTGGGCACAGTTTGCCTGGAGGCCCGAGGGGCAGGCAGGAGGATGAGGCAGATGAGCAAAAAGGTGACCTGCCCCCCAGGGCCGGCTGTGCCAGGGTTCTGGGTATGGCCTCACCGCCGTAGCCCACGCCCTTCTCAGGCTGCCGTGACAAAGTGCCGCAGACCGAGCGTTTACACAGCAGACTGGGTTCGCTCCCATTCTGGAGGCCGGCAGGGGACTGGCGTCAGCAGGGCTGGCGTCTCCCAGGCCTCCCACCCCGGCTTGCCGGTGCCTGGCCTTTTGCCGCCTGTTCAGGTGGCCGGGGGTCTGTGTGTCCAGATTTCCTCTTCTTATAAGGACACTAATCAAATCGGGTTAGGGCCCTACCCTAACAACACGATTTTAACTCAATCACCTCTCTAAAGGCACCAAGTGCAGCCCCCGTCCGAGGCGGGGTGAGGGCTGCAAGCTGGGAGCTTGAGGAGCGCGCACACTTCAGCCCGTGAGCATCGGCGTCTGTGACTTGTAGCCAAGGAGCCGTCGCCGAGGCAAATGCTCAGAGGGGATGTTATGATGAGTTTCTGTTACTTGAGACTCTCGTGTCGATCTGCTGTAGACGGTGGGGAACAAAGTAGCTTTTGTGAAACTGAGGACGTGCCAAGTGCAGGCAGTGGGCACACATTCGTAAGGTGTGCTCAGTGCGGGCAGTGGGCGAGTTGGTGACCTGCAAGCTGTGTTACGCGACGAGGACGGAACCGATGAGAATGTATCCGAGAGAGAGAAGGATGAGAAGGCCAGGCCGTAAGAGGCGGGTGGCGCAGCTCTAGGCTGACAGCTCCGTCATCCGGAAATCAGCCACTCACGGTGGCCCCAGAAGCGCGGACCAGGAGCGTGGCTACTCCGTGGGTCGTGCCGGGCTGCAGCGGGGTCGGGAGCGCTGCCCCGGGTCTCCCAGATGGAGCAAGAGCTCGGTGGCGCCAGGCCCCTGCCTCCTCCCGGCCCTGGCACCAACCTCTGTCACAGAGAGGGGAGAGGACGCGTGAATCCCTCGTGGCCCAGGACCCAGGTGTCATTCCCTCCACCCACTCGCACCCTCTGCCAAGTGTTAACCTTCTCCCGCCTCTCGTTTTCCGCCGGGGGCCGTAGAATGATTTAATAAACCGTGTGGTTTGAGCACCTTCGTCTGGCCCGTGGGCCTTTCTGTTGCGCAGCTAGCCGCGCGCTTGGAGGCGGCCGGGGCTTCTGGATACCGTCCCACACAACAACAGGGTTCTGTTCAGAGCATGTTGAACTAAGGACCAGACCAGGAACTAGCTCTCAGAGCCAAGTTGTGGCTTAAGATCATATTTGTAGGGTCACTGGCAAAGATAGCGTGAGCTTAAGAAAACTCCCCGCCTTCCTTTGTGAGTACAGGGTAGGGGCAGTGTGTTGAAATATTTAATTCCTCTGAACCTGATAGGAAACACTGGCTAACAAGAAGGAGACGCACGTCACTTACTGGGAGGGATCGATGGCCGTCAGGAAGGAAGGGGCCCTGACCCAAAGGTCCAAGCACACAGAAGGGACAGGTAATGAGAGGGGGACGAACAATAGAACCGTATTTAGAGTGTGTCTTCATCGTCCTTTTCAGTTCTTGACTTTGCCTGAGCTGGACGTCTTTGAGGTGGCAAAGGGATTAAATTAGGCAAAACCACCCGTGCTGACATAGGTACGTGCTACGATGGGGTTCAGTGAGCTTATTAGTGGAAGACATCTACTCTAAAGGCAGATACTGGAAGGACTTTCTACGTTTAATATGATCTAGTTTGTCAGTGTCCGCAGAGACCTGTGAGGGGCTGAGCTTTTGTCCTACTGCAGGCTGACGAGTCGCTCTGCTGCAGGCTCGCAGATGCTGGTAGGAGACGCGAGATCCCCGGTTCAAGGACAAAGGACTTTATTAGTCGCAGTTTAGCAGCAGCATGAGCGCCAGGGTGCTTGGGTCTGTTGGGTCTGTTGGGTCTGTTCCCTTTGCCCTCCATCCCCCCAGGGTGACAGAGCAGGGCTCAGACGGATGCCTGCACACACAGCGGGCAGCCCGGCAGGAAGCAGCCCTGGCCTTATGGACTCCAGTCTTTTACAAGGGACAGTGCGCTTGCCTGCCCTCTGCTCCACAGGGAGACACCCTATCTATTTTCCAAGGTTGTTTGCTACACAAACATCCTTGAGAAGATAGTTTAGAAGCAAAAACTGTTTTAACTGCCTTGTGTACATCTCGTTGGTGAGGGAAGGATTCCACCTTCGGGTTATTATGGGATGCCGGAGCACAGCCTCCGCAACTCCGGACAGATGAGAACAGCAGCAGCCGGTAGGGCGTATGTCCTCCCAGCCCAGGGAGGACACCGCCTGCCAGGCAGGGCCACACGGGAGCTGCGTTCAGGGTCCGAGTGAACAGCACAGGCCTGGGAGGCTCCGTAGGACCAAGAGGGTGTGGTGCGCGGCGGTTCCCACAGGAGGGTGTGACCGGCTTGTTTAAACAGCTCTGCGGCCTGGCAGGGAGCTGAAATCCGTTACTCACGGATAAGCAGGAGCTGTGCCGAGGAGGGCTGTTTGGTGAGGGAGGAGGGAGGGGATTAGGCCGTTTGAGGCCCTCTCGGTTTCCCCAGATATCGAGGCAGCACTTAATATTGAACCTTAATCTCACATCACATGCCATAAAGACTGTGAGTTCTTCATGCACGAGATGTGCAGACACGTGAGGAACTCGTGGAAAATTGTCCCCCACCAACCGGCATATGTCATTTTCAACACCAGATTACAGAAAGAGGAAAAAGGATTCAGGCAATTTCTGTAACATTTTATTTATTTAAAGAAAATACAAATATTTCCCTCCATCATTATTTTTAAAATTTATTTTTAGACAGTTTTAAGACTACAATACAGGGATAGGCAGATTCTTTTAAAGGACTAGATAGTAAATATTGTAGGTTTCCTAGGCCATACAGTCTAGTCAGCTCTGCCGTTGTAGCTTGAGAGTAGCGTGGACAGTGTGTGGATGATGGGCATGGCTGTGTCTCAATAAAGCTTTATTTAGACAACAGGCAATTGGCCCATGAGTCCTAGTTTCCAGCCCCTACTATAACAGGTCGTTTTACCTGGACGTGTGGTTTCATGGTTTTAAGATTGGCCAGAATGTGGCTTGTCTCAGCATGACCTCAAACAAACAAAAACACCCACCTGGATACCAAAGAGACGTTTAGAAGTAACTTAAATCTTAGCTACAGTCTCTCAAAAAAGTGCAAAGAGGAATTACATTGTGCACACATTAAAAATGTGCTAAAATGTATGTCCTTCCAATTATATCTCCCAAATATAACTCATCAAGACATTTCTGATTCCATTTCCTCCCCAGTTCTGTATGAAAATTCTCGTCAGCATTGGTTCAACTGGTTTTTTCCTTCTATTAGCTTTGGTCAAGCTCCTTATTATGTATCCACATAGTCCAGGCTTAAAAATTTTTTTTAAATGGTATTAACTCACCATATTGCCCCGGATCACAAAATCCTGGAAGCCCGTGATGCTGGGCAGGGAATGGGACTGGTCAGTCGCTCAGCCTCCCCTTCAGCCCTCAGGGACTTTACGAATGCCAATTTCGGTAATAAAAATGCCTTTTCTCCTGATGACGGTGTGGAACGGGATTTTGTCGTCTTCGGCTTCAGGATGTTGTGGCTGCTACGTTGAGTGCCTGGGTTTGTTGCCTTCCGTAATCGGGTGCGTTGAGCTTTGCTCTGCCGGGCAGTGTTGGCGGGTGGACTCTGTTCTCCCAAATGCATACAGGGAAGCTCCGACCTTCAGTGCCTGGGGTGTTACTGCACTCAGGACAGGATCTTACAGGGTAATTAAGTTAAAATGAACCGGTCAGGGTGGGCCCTGCTACAGCCTCACTGGTGACCCGACAGGACATGGGGATGTGCCCGCCCACAGCAAAGACCACGCAGGGGAGACGGGCCGTCTGCGAGCAGAGGGAGGGGCCTCATAGCAAACCAACAACCCTGGGCGTCCGGCCCCCGGAGTTCGGGGGACACACACTTCTGTTGTTTAGGCCGCCCGGTCTGCGGTGTTTTGCTGTAGCAGCCCCAGCAAAGTCATGCAGGCAGGTAATTGAATTGCAGGTTAGCTTGATGCTTTCAGGACTTGCTTTAAAGTTCCGCTAGAATGAGGCGAGGGTCCCTTCACTCTAGAGCAGGCCAGGAATGCTCCTGTGGCAAGTTCTCTCCCTCTGGCTTCTCAGAACTTGAGAACTCGCAGCCCAGGGGGGCTGCTCTAGCCATCAGTTGCGTCTCCCGGGCTTGTCCTGTCCCCAGCAGCTGTTTTGCCTGGGGGCATGGGCACAAGGCCCTGTGGCACGGGCATCTTAGTGCTTGACTGAAAACTCGAAGGACCCCCATTCCTACTTCTGGAGCTTCCTTTTCTTACCCTGGAAATCCAGCTGCCTCGAGAACTTCCAATTCCAGCCTCTGCCTCTGAGCTCGGCGAGACTGCGGCGCTGTGTGCCCCCCGCCCCCCGCCAATGCAGTGGTCCGGAGAGTGTCTCCAGGCAGGAACAGGGCAGCCATGGGGCTGGCCTCCGTTCTCTCATGGTTTCCCTTTTCGCAGAGACCAGTGTCCGGTACTGCCAGCGGCTCAGCACCTACAGAACATTGTTCCTTACACTTTTAGAGTCACTAATGGTGGGAGGGCCAGTCTGGTACCAGTTACTGCATAGTCAAAAGTAGACGCCCACATGGGTGACATCTGAGGGGTTCCCACGTGGCGACTGTGTTTTCTATGGGAATTGACAGATGGCAGCACCCCAAAGAAGAATGGCACCGTCACTGAGTGCCCAGGTAGGTCTGCGATCCTGTGTCTATACTGGCAACAGTGGATGGCAGGTGTAGGCAGGTGTCAGCAGGTGTCGGCATGGGGACAGTAAGCAGATGAAGTGCAAGAGAACTGCGGGGAAGGGCGTGGGTGAGGTGGGCATGGCAACCAGGCTGGAGGAGGGAAGGGAGGATGGACAGGATGGGGCTCGCAGAGGGACAACAGAGGGACCGGGGACCAGAGGGTTTCAGGATGTAGAGAAAGGTGTGGCGGAAGTCACAGGCAGGACAGTAGGAGCTTAGGACATCCTGAAAAGAAAGGATGTTGGCATCTCGTCTTTCAAGGTGCGGAGCTCAGGTTCTGAGAGTGGCGCGGCGGGGAGGTGGAAGCGGAGGGACGTGGAAGTTCCTAGAGACGAGGAAAGAAACCCTGAGCGGCTGTGACGTTGGATGAGACGTCCACTGGAATGTTGCAGATGCCCAGGACGTGACTAAGTCTCGGTGTGACAAGGGACGCAGTGAGCTCAGTGCTAAAGTCCTTAACAACAGGGACAGGCTGCACAAAGACCAGCAGATGACAGCAGGGCAGGGGCTCTGGAAGGGGCGCTGTTCACAGCTACTTCTCCAAGGAGTGTGGTCTTTGCATGATGGTGGGGACCTGGAGCTCCAGGTTAACGTCTAGCCCCCCAGCCTGAGCCCACGTGATGGGAGTGCGGCCACCAAATACGGCTGTGGAGGTTGTGCAGTGGGCACAGCTCCACACTCAGCCGGTGGCTCTCACATGACAGACATCCATCCGGTATGATGATTTCCCAACAGGTGGAGGTAACTCGTCGTGAAGAAAATGGGCCTTTCTCCAATTTGCACAGAAGCACGGTGTGGCCTAAGCGGGATCTGAGGGCCGCAGCTCCAGGGAGACCCGGGCTCCCACCAGCGCCAGGAGAGGGCGACGGTGAGTGGCCTCTTGGGCGCGGAGCAGGCGGTTCCAGCAGGAGCCCTGGAAGGGCAGCAGGGGCAGTGGGAAGTGGGGTCAAGGGGGACAGCGAGGATGAACACAGGGAGAGCGTGCATGACAGACACTCTGTCTTGGTGGTGACTAAGGTGACAGGGGTGTGGGCGGGGAAATCATCCTTTCTGGGGTTTTCAGAGATGGAGCCGCCAGGGCTTCCCGGCGGGGAATGGCCAGGGCAGAGCCTGGAGGTCCCGGGCTGGGCACACAGGCAGTGTGGGAGGGCGGCGGCGGCTGGCTCCAGCCGAGGGCCTGCTTGCTCCCGGCCTCTGCATTCCACCCACCTCTGGGGCGCCGACTTTGCGGCCTCCTGTCACCGCTCCAGTGTGGGGCACCTGGGGTCTCCCTCTGTCCTTCCCGCCACGTCCTCCCCCGTTTGGGGGAGCCCCTGCCCTCCGACTTCTCTCCTCTCCATCCAGTGCGTGACCCCTTCTCCAGAGCATCGTGCCCCAGGCAGGGCATTTGCCGGGGTCCAGGTGTCATCGTTTCGGAAATGGAGAGAATTCCCACGGGAGGAAAAAATGACCAGTTTCAGGGGTTGGCTGAAAATGCACTTACTAAACCATCAACGGAGCAGCTGTTCCGGGCTGCTCCCCGGACCTTGTCAGCCGTCTCCGCGGGAAGCAGCCCCTGCTGCTGATGGGACCCTGGGGGGCGTCTTCCCTGGGCTGCCCTCGGGCCTGTCCATTTCCCCAGTAACCTTGGTCCCAGTACTCTGTGGATCCGTTTGGTAGTCACACACACTATCGGGAGAACTGTGTGGCTTAGCCCTTCCTGGGTGTGACCTGTGCGCACCCAGCCCCATACCTGCTCGTGACCAGCTTCCACGTCGGCAGCCTGGCTCCACCTGGCTCCTGCCCAGGGCAGGGGGCCCGGCCCCCTTCCCCCCCCCCCGGAAGCCTTGCCTGCGCAGGGCACGGTGCTGCTGGCCGCCTCTGCGCCTCCACCGTGGGGCTGCCTCAGCCCCTGCTCCTAAACAAAGGGGCGGGAGGGCTGGGGCCACGGGGTGCGCAGAAGGATTATGTGTTCTTGTTGAATAAACAGAGAGGAGATTATAAAACACCCCGGCAGCGGGAGCTGCGCATTTTGCAGACCGCCTGGGGTGCCGCTGAGCTGGACATGGGACCTCGTGGCGCCCCGCTCCTGGCCACGCTCCTTGCCCTGGGGCTGTGTGCCCTGGCGGGGGGCGAGAAACCATGTACGTGGAGGCCGTGAGTACCCCCGAGGCCCAGCCATGCACGCTGGGGTGGTGAGCCCGGCTCTGCGGGTGCCCTGGAGGCAGTGGCACGGGCAGCCAGGCTCTGCGTCCTCTCTGCTGTGTCCCTTAAAGAACAGAGGCAGGATCGTACGTTAACTTGCGGGCAGAGGCAGCCACAGAGGCACCCTGCGATGTGAGGTGTTGGCGTGTGCCATCCATGCACCGCTTGGGAAGGGGCTATGCCAGACCTCCAGGAAGGGCTCCTTCTGGGGAGTGGGCCGGTGACTGCAGGTGCTGGTGGCCCCGTGCGGTCCGGAGGGACGGCCCCTCTGAGGTCCTCGGAGTCTGGCTTGCTCACCTTTCACTTTGACCTTGGCCTGGGTCTATCTTCCCACCTTCTTCTGAAGGTGTTTTTTTTTTAAAAAAACTAATATATAATAGAACGATTTCAGCAAAGCCTCATCAGTTTCTCGGGAAACTCACAGCTCAAATCGGGGCAAGATAAGACTTTACATTTCTCTCTGTGGCACCAGGAAGATGGGGGCGTTGCCCAGGCCCCTGAGCACAGGTGGGGAGTGTGCTCTGGCGCCCTGTGACGGAGCTGAGGGGTCTCTCCACAGCCGCCTGTCAGTGCTCAAGGGTGAGCGCCAAGAACAGGACGAACTGCGGCTTCCCGGGCATCACCAGCGACGAGTGCTTTGATGGCGGATGCTGCTTCGACTCCAGTGTCATGGGGGTCCCTTGGTGTTTCTACCCCCTCCCCAAGGAAGGTAATCTTTGGAGGAAGCCAGACCCTCTTCCTGGGCTGATGGCCAGAGCCAGCACCCAGCTTCACAGGCAGAGCCCAGAGCAAGGGCTTGAAGAGTCCCAGCCCAGCTGTTAGTCAAGGGCTAGCTCAGGAGGGCCACTAGTCTAGAGCTAGCCCAGATAAGCCAACAGGGAGATGAAAATGTCCCTCCCACCCCCGTGTCTATACCATTTGCTCTTCTAGCAGACATGTCTGAATCCATCAGTTTTACGTTATTTAAGAAAAGAATCTGAGGTCTCTTCTAGCTTTGCAAGTGTGATTTCTGAAGACGCTCCTAAGGGGAAGTGAAGGCATTTAACAGGACATAGTAACCTAAGTGCTAACAGACTTCAAGTGTTAAGGAAGTAAATTAAGATTTCTAGAATTCTTTAGGGAATGAGTTTTATGTCAATGCATGTGATCAGGACACAGAGACTTAATGCCAAGGTGTGCACAGGAGAGTTGCGTGTGCAGAGCACACCTGCATGCCTGGAACTTGGCGCCTGCCGCCTCTTGTCCACACTCACGGGGAGAGCTCTCCTCCCCTGAGCCTGTCGCTCCAAGCTGATGGTTCGCGGGGGCCCTCCCTGAATGCCAGGACCTTTGGGCAGCCATGCGGGGACCAAACGCTTTGCATCCTCACGAGGCTCCGCAACCCTCTCCTCATCTTGGGCCACCCCCATTGACAGAGGAGAACATTGAGTCCTGAGAGGCAAAATGATTTGCCCCGGGCCCCAGGACGCCAGATCTTCAGATCATCTGTGACCACATCCCACGCTGGTCCACACCTTCAGGGAGGACGGGCCAGCCAACCTCTGGTGCCGACACTTACACGGTCCCTGGGTGTCACGGTTCCAAGAGATATGGCCCGGGCAGCTCCCCGGGACACACGGAGCCCGTGGATCCAGAGTGTTCCCGGGGGGGGCGTGGGGATGGGGGTTTCCAGTGAGCTGCTGGCCTAATCGGGTCTCTGTGCTGTGCCCTCCTGTGACCAGAGGATGACAAGTGCGTCATGGAAGTCTCAGCCCGCGTGAACTGCGGCTACCCGGGCATCAGCCGCGAGGAGTGCGTCTCTCAGCAGTGCTGCTTCAACGACCTTGTCTTCCAGGTGCCCTGGTGTTTCTACTCGAAGCCCGTGGAAGGTAAGGCCGCTGTGGGCAGAGCCGTTGTGGGCAGAGCCCCTGGTTCCCGGGAGCCGGGGATGACTTCTCACAGTGCAGGCAGGAGCTGGGGTGTGGGAGGGGAGCTGCCTGGTGGCCTTGCTGCCATCCCAGGCCAGGGCCCCTGCATCCAGCGGGATTCTGAAGGCAGTTCCAGAATGTTCTCTCCAACACAGTGTCTTTTCAAGTGCCTTTAGCACCTCTAGCACTGCCTCCGTGCCGTTTGCGGTGGTGGTTGAGGACAGCGGCTCCTCCCCGCCCTGCCCGAGGGTGGGCACAGCCTGGTGGGGGTGCCTGTCTCTCTGCAGTCATCGCTGCGTTTGGACCCCACTGAGTGCCGGGCACTGGGCAGGGCCCGAGTAGAGCAGTCGGGCCCCTCTCACGTGGCCTCACCGTGCCCACCGCGTGACTACGAGTGACACGTGTTGCCCGTGACGCCCTGCTCCTGGACAGCCTCAGGAGGGCCCGTCCTCACCTGTGCATTTGTCCCCTTCCCTGCCCCAGCCACGCTGTGCTCCTGACACGGGGCTGGCAGGACAGAGAAAAGACCAGGCGTGTCCAAAGACATGGGACGAGAGCCCCGGTCCGTGAAGGACACTTTCCTTTTCGTCTCTTTTAGGGTACAGACTGCTCCAAAGAGCAAAACTCGTAACTTTCAGGGTTTTCCAAGTGATTTTTTACGTAACCTCAAGGTTCACCTGGAAAGTGTCCCATTGTGTGGGACGGTGGGTCCCACAGAGGATGCTCTCGCATCCTCAGGGGTGGGGGTTCGTCCCTGAGCCCCTCCTGGGAGGGGCTCCGTCTTCAGTAGGAAACGCCTGGGCAAAGTGATCTGTAGTCACACGAACCCACCCGGCTTCCTGGCTTAGGCCTCGTGCCTGTGGGGCTCTCACCGCCCGTCCTGTGTTTAAATTTGCAGACTGTCACTACTAGGAGGCGCTGCCTTCTCGGCACCCATCTGGCCCTGGATGTCCTGGAGCAAAGGAAGAAAATGCACTTTCTTGTCAACTTCAAGTTTCATGAAATCCTGGGTTTTCTTAATCATTTTTTAACCTTTTCAATGGTTTGACATACAATTTCTTCAAATAAAGAAAACTCTTAAAATCTGCCAAATTTCATTTTGTGTCATTTACACAGAGGTGGCAACAGTAGTGTGTGTGCACATGTGTAAGCATGTATGACAGTGTGTGCATGTGTGGGAGTGGGAGAGTGCACGTGTGTGTACATGCGTATGGTTGTGTTCATGTGTGAGTGTTTGTGCATGTGTAAGGGTGTGTGCACATGTATGAGTGTGTGCATATGAGTGGGCGTGTGTGCACGTGTGAGCATGTGGATGTGTGTACATGTGTGAGAGTGTGTGTGTGTGTGGTTTTAATACCCTTTCACTTGCTCTAAGAGCGACAGCTCATCAAACACGTTCAGGCCACTCTAGCAGCAACAAAGCATCGCAAGCAAGTGAATTTCAGGATCACTTTACAGCTCTCACATTAATCTCTTTTATTAATACAAAAACTCGAGCAACTTTATTCCTAAAAGCCTCTTGGAGTGACACAGGGCTTCCGACGTCATTTACAAAATTCCGTTGCTTTTACTGACGGGTGCAGACCCCTTGCTTTTGAAATGCACGTGCATGTCCTACCCCGACGCTGCGGGGATGGGCGTGGACGGGGTCAGCCGCAGGTTCTCCCAGCTGTTCCCTGCTTGCTCCCCTCTGCCTGCGGGCAGCTCTGATAACATGCTAAGATTGGAGCATGTCTGGGGAAGAAGTTAACAGCACTTCATGGCGCCAGCGATACCAGCCGTGGGGAGGCCCCTGCGTGAAAGATCCCTCAGGCGGCTGTTGAAGGGGCCCTGCACCCTGAGCGTGGGGCGGGAGCGCAGGGGAAGGCGCGAGGCCCTCCTTTCCGCGGCTCCCAGCCCCAGCCGCTCAGGCGTCAAGATGCCTGACAGGTGCGGGGCGTGGTCAGCTCGTCATGGGAGGGAGCGGTAGGGGACGTTCCCGTGACGTGTGGGCTCATATGCCAGGCGGTCACCTTGGGGAGGTTCTTGCCTGTCTCAGGGTCCCAGGTTCTCCGTTTGTAAAACGTGGGCACTCATCGCACCCCAGCAGGGTCGTGACGGGAATTTAAACAACGCTGTGACCGTCTGGTGCCCAGTGGGCTGCGCGAGGTGAAGCCAGGACAGGCTGCCGGGGCCGCGGGGTCTCGTCCCTCGGCCTTCTGTAAACAAGCCGCTTCCGCTCACCGTGCAGGGCGGGTGCCTCCACCCCAGAGCGTGGTGAGTCCTGGGGACTGTGCATGCGCTCACTACACGCTTGTCGCACGGAGTGCCTGCTCCACGCACGGTCTTGCGCCGGATGACGACGTTTCAGCCGGCGACAGTCACGTATGCCGCGCTGGTGCCATAGATCGTAATGGAGCCGAAAGAGTCCTATCGCCTGGGCCGTCGAGTGTCGTAAGGTCACCGCACAGGCATCATGCACGTGTCCGTGGTGACACTGGTGTGACAGACCCACCGCGGCCAGCTGTGCGAGTCCAGCACGTGCAGTGATGTGCAGCCCACGGCACTCGGCGATGATGAGCCGCCATGTTACCGGCGTGTGTATTTACTACGCTTTTCACTGTTATTTCAGAGTGCGCTCCTTCTACTTACATACTTCGAAAAGCTAACTGTAAAACAGCCGCAGGCGTCTCTTTCAGGAGGTCACAGCAGGTGACAGCTCCACGGGTGTTCCTACCCCGGAAGACCTCCCGTAGGACACGGTGTGGAGGCGGAAGACACCGGTATTGAAGACCCCGACCCTGCGCAGGTCTAGGGCAAAGTGTGTCTTTGTGTCTTTGCTTTTAACCAAAAGTTTTAAAAAATTAAAATGTAAAAAAGCTTTAAAATAGGAAAAAGCTTTTTGAATAAGGATATAAAGAAAAAATATTTTTGCACAGCTCTACAAGTGTTTGTGTTTTAAGCCAAGTGCTATTATGAGAGTCAAAACATTTTTAAAAATTAGGAAGTTTATAGAATAAAAAGTTAAAGTAAGCTAAGTTCATAGAATAAAAATTAAATAATTGATTATTAATTAATAAATTAATTAATTGAATTTTTATTAATTTAGTGCAGCCTAATTGTGTGGTGTGTATAAAGTCCACAGCGGCACACGGGAACGTCCCAGGCCTTCACGTTCGGTGACCACTCACACTCACCCAGAAGAAGCTCCATCCTGGTAAGGCCCTACACAGACGTGTCATCTTTTATCTTTTACGCCATATTTTTACAATACCTTTTATTTTTTTTTCTTTTGAGACAGAGTCTCACTCTCTTGCCCGGGCTGTAGAGTGCCGTGGCGTCAGCCTGGCTCACAGCAACCTCAAACTCCTGGGCTCAGGCGATTCTCCTGCCTCAGCCTCCCGAGTAGCTGGGACTACAGGCATGCGCCACCATGCCCGGCTCATTTTTTCTATATATATTTAGTTGGCCAATTAATTTGTTTCTATTATTAGTAGAGACGGGGTCTTGCTCTTGCTCAGGCTGGTTTCAAACTCCTGACCTTGAGCAA
>CAUYRT010092229.1:0-19614 GCA_963574885.1 Lepilemur ruficaudatus | reverse complement strand
TTTTTTTTTTTTTTTTTTGAGACAGAGTCTCACTCTGCTGCCCGGGCTAGAGTGAGTGCCGTGGCGTCAGCTTAGCTCACAGCAACCTCAAACTCCTGGGCTCAAGTGATCCTACTGCCTCAGCCTCCCAAGTGGCTGGGACTACAGGCTTGCGCCACCATGCCCGGCTAATTTTTTCTATATATTTTTAGTTGGCCAATTAGTTTCTTTCTATTTATAGTAGAAACGAGGTATCGCTCTTGCTCAGGCTGGTTTCGAACTCCTGACCTTGAGCAATCCGCCCGCCTCGGCCTCCCAGAGTGCTAGGATTACAGGCGTGAGCCACCGCGTCCGGCCTTGGATAAATATTTTTTAATAGTTAGAATAAGTTTAGAAGCTCATACCTGCTAGGAGATCTGGCTTGGAAAAATCTACGTATTTTGGCTAATCTAAGAATTTTGTGTAAAAGCTACATATAAAAGTGAGTATTTTTAAAAAGTAGACTGGAGCATTCTAAATAAACTCAGCTGCCCAAGAGGAAACTGCCTCCCCACCCGCCACCACCCCAAGCTCAGAGAATAAAAGTTAGAAGATTCACATTTCCTTTCTACCCATTTAAAGGGAATGAAGACACTGTCATTCTCTGGTTTTCAGGTACCAAAAACCATGGATTTCCCCTCTTCTCAACTGAAGAATATATAATCTTTAGCCACATAAATTTATTTTCAGGACAACCACAAGGATTTATTAGTGTGGCCCTGAGTCACTAGTTTTGACGCAAGTGGAACAGAAACGACCTCAGGTCTACATAAAAAAGGACCCCTCCCCCTCCCCGTATCTGGACTGTCCAAAGGCACACACACAATTTACACATGTGTACAAAGTTACCAACTTCTCTTTATTCTGAGATTACATCCTTTCTAATTTTATTTAATTAAAACAGCCTTTCCTTTTATGATAATATATGGTCATAGCAAGTGGGTTTTTTTAAAAAAAGAAAAAGCTAAACATCCTAACTTGAATAAAAGATTATAGCTCCCTTATAGTCCCAACTTACTTATATCATTATAATGTTATGTCTCTGTAAAATCCCAAAGTCTAGAAGCAACTAGAGCAATGGTTCTCAACCAGGGGGTGGGGTTCTGTTGCCTAGGGGACACTTGGCAATGATGTATTTGGTTGTCATGCCATGGGGAAAGGGGTTGCTACTGGCATGCAGTGGGCAGAGGCCAGGGAAGCTGAACAACATCCTACATTGCCCAGGGCAGCTCCACATGTCAACAGTGCTGAGTTTGAGAAACCCCGGACTAGACTGGTTAATGTCCCTTACAGTCCTTAATTCATGCACTCATTTATAAGGCACCCACTAGGTGCCAAGTGCTGGGGATGTAATGGAGACTCAAGCAGGGGAGAACGCAGTCTGGTCTCCCTTGGTCCACCATCCCACGTTTTGAGAACCCCCTCTGTGTGCTATAAAGCCCCCTTCCAAGACACAGAAAGAAGAAAGTCACCTTGCGTCATTAGGCAGGAGGAAAAACTTGGAAGTCCCAGTTCCTTGCCAATCCCTACCATTTAGGCCTCTTACCTGGGCTTGCCTCGACCCGCAGACGCAGCTGTTTTGGTCCCCAAGCCCATGTGACCTCAGGCCTCAGTTTCCCCACCCGCTGCAACATTCAACTTGGTCAAGGGACACAAACGCACTCGGTAACCTGCAGAGTCAGCCCTTTCGCCTCAGTTTCCCCTCTTGGCCTCACCGACCCGTCACCCCAGAGGGCCCTGGGAAGGGCAAACGCGTCGGAAAAAAAAAATATGGTCGCAGCTGCAACAATAACGTCAAGGAGAGCGTCCTTTGGGACGCAGGGCCCTTGCTCGGGATTAGAAGGCCCCAGGGACCGAATGCCCAGCCCAAGGAAGTAGGCCCGGGGCCGGGAGGCCCGTCCGTCCCCAACCGCCGCCTTGCGCCGCACAGGCCGCGCGCCGCGCCCCCCCTTCCCTCGGCGCGAGCCCGAACCGACCTACGGCCCCTCCCCTGGCGTGCGGCGCCACGCACTCCGGCTCTTCCAGCATCGCCCCGGCGGCGGCTCGAATCCCCCCAGGCGGCGGAGGCGCGGGCTTCGCTCCGGCGGCCGCTGCTGCTCGCCCTCCCGCCCGCGCCGCTGCTGCCGCCGCGGCCGCCGCGCTCGTATTTGGCGGGAACCGCGGCGACCCCCGCAGCCCGCGCGCCGATTGGGCGAGACCGCATCACGTGACACCCCACCTCGGGAAGAGCGGAGCGACGGGAACATCCTCGCGAGAACCGTGGCTTCCATTCCTCCCGTGGCTCCCCTATTGATATTCCCGCGAGGAGGCGGGGCTTCCCCTGGCGACTGGTCACTGGCTGGAGGAGATGTCCTGCGATTGGGAGAGGGAGGTGTCAAACTCAGAGCTAGGCACTGCGATTGGCTGAGCGCGTGGGATAGTCTGTAGAAGGAGGGAGGGGTAGGCTCTTACGTCACCGGATGACGGTGTGGAACTGGGATTAGATAAGGACTCTGAAGTTTTGAGTTTATTCTAATGGGAGGGGCATCGGCTGAATATATCAACAGCAATTATAAGTTGCCTTCTATATGAACAACAAAATAAAGTCTGGGTAGCGCTTCTGAAGCGTTTGACGTGCTGGAAATATATCCGGAGTGAATGAATGAATGGATGGTTTTTGGTTTAATTACCAGGAAATTTGCCCATGCTGTTTTCTCTGCCTAGAACAATCTTTTCGTGGCAAATTTCTACCTATTTTTCAGATCTTAGATCGACACCTCAAGAAGCCTTTCCTTTCCAATCCTAACAGTGTCAAGTGCCCACAACACTTTTTTTTTTCTTGAAGCAATTACAACTGTATCTATTGGTGTGTTAACTAATGAATTAATTTCTGTTTTTGTCATTAGCTTCATGAGGGCAGGAATCATTCATCACTAGACTCCAGGATCTGTCAGTAACTATTGTATTAGTTCAATAAATATGTGAGTGAATGCATAAATATCATTTGATTGAATTGTGTAGCCCTGTTCAAGCAACTGTTTAAAAAGCCTCGCACAGAACAAACCTTCAGTGTCAGCCTGTGGGTCTAGAAATAGCTTTTTTCCCCCAATTTAATCTCTGAGAAGTAGAGGTGAGAAGATAACACTGGAAGTTAGCCCAGGTTTGGAATTCTAATGAGGTAGATTAGAAAATTAGATCAGTAGAATTGATTGGGAGAAGTGTGGAGAAATAGAAAATTTGGGGACATCATTTTGGGCAACTTGTGTCATTATCCAATGCCTCGTTTCCCTATGTGCTCCATAAGGATGTTTTCCCTCCCTTCTCTGACATTTAGGAATTCTGCCATGATTTACACCAGTGGAAGATGTGTAACAGTAATAGTTTGAACTATTGATAACAGAGCTATTAGTATGAGGGTGTGAGGTCGGGGTTGGGGCATATGTATTCTGCCTAACCCTCTGATTGATCTAGTCTGCTACCTTCTGTTGAGGCATTTAGAAACTTCCAGCAATCATCTTCAGAAAATCAACCAAATCTGTCAGAATTTCAACCTTGAAGTTCCAAGCACTTTAGTTTTAGTCCTTTTCTTGTTCCTCTTTTTGGATTCATTTAGGCATCCCAATTCATTATTAGTTTTCAATCCATTTGATATGGTTTTGATCAATCAATAACAGTTGATCCACAAATCAATATTGATAAACATGTATCAATCAGGGAAGGCTTCCTGGAGGGGGTTTCATTCCAAGCGGTGTCCTCTTTATGCACAAAGAGCAGGGGAAAGACTGGGGAAGAATGCATACGAAAGCAACGGTGTTAGCAAAGTCCCATAGGCAATAGGGATCTTGGATTACAGAAGAGGAAGAGAGCAGAGGTCAGAAGAGCTGACAAGGATAAATTTTATAGGCTTTGAGGGCCATGTTGTGAAGTCTGGGTTGTATTCTAAGGGCAATAGGTGGAGTTTAAGCAGGGGGCTGGTGTGATCTGAACTGAGTTCTGGAAGCATCTTTCTGGCTGCCTTGCAGGGGATGAATTGGAGGGAAGAACTTGGAGAAGAGCGGTATGGTCAAAGCATAAGAAAAGTAGCTACAGCCAGGTGTCTGACCTGGGCGTCTGAATGGATGAACACAAGACAGGGTGGGGGAGCAGGGACTGAACACACAGAAGAACTGGATTTAGCTAAGATGAGCAAACAGGTGTCCGGAGAATTGCAAGCCCAGCCTCCTGAGTTCCTGGAGCCCCTTCAACTTTTTTCCAGTTTCCCCAGGCATGTTTAATTTAAGGGCCTCCCCTAAGACTTCAGAGCTTCCCCGAGACCCCAGGGGTCGCTGCAGCCTCTACGGCCCCTCTAGGAGTCGGCCCGCTCAACTCGCTGTCGGAGGCGCGTTACAGGCGAAGTGCGCGTGCGCTCTCCAGCCGGTAGGGGACGCGCGTGCGCAGATGGTCCCAGGGGGGCGGGGCGCGCGAGCGCGCGGGGTGGGGGCCGGCACCGGAAGTGTGCGGTTGCCATGTAATATCCTGGCCGCGCGGGCGCGCGGGGCTGAGGCGGCGCCGGGGCGGGCTCGGGAGCTGGCGAGCGGTGGCGGAGGCGGTGCCGACGGAGGCCGCTGAAGCGCGCGGGGGGTCGGCGGCGCCCGGGAGCCTGTCGCTTGCGCGGTCTCTGCGGTTCGCTCGGTCCGGGCGGGAGGCCCGACGGCGCGAGGCAGCATGTCGGTGGCGGGGCTGAAGAAGCAGTTCTACAAGGCGAGCCAGGTGAGCGGACGCCGAGGCGGGGGGCGAGCCACGGGCCCCAGGCTGCCCGGAGTGGGAGTCCGGCCCGGTCGTAGCTCGGGAAGGGGCCGAGGGGACCGAGGTGGCGGCGTTGGCACGTGTCCCCCGCCGGATGGGGAACGCCGAGGACGGACGGGCGGTGGGGGCCTACGAGGTCCCCCAGGCCCTGCCCGCCATGTGGGCTCCAGTCTCCTCGAGAAGGCTGAGCAGAGCCCCTGGGAGCAGGAGAGATGACCTCAGAGGTTGGCCAGGGACGTGGACCTCTCGCCTCCTTCCCTTTCCTCGAAAGGCGGAGTTTGGGGGCTGGGGTGAGAGAAGCGGAAGAAACGAGGCCCCAGGCTGTCGACACAGGACTCTTGCCAGGTAGCGCAGGGACAGGGAAAGTTTGCGTTTAGAACAGTTCTTTTAAAAGTTCTTGGCGGAGGAGGTATAAAGTGGAAAGGGTAGAGTGAAAAGTTAGTTTCCTACCTCTGCTGCTCAGGCATCTAGTCCCTCTCCCCAGAGACAGGGACTGTCACCGACTTCTTATGTCCCTTTGCAAAGATATATGTTCACCACAACTTTAAAAACACACGCACACAGTGATAGTGATAGCATACTCTACGTAATCCTGTGTACTGTATTTTTCGTTAAACACGTCTTGGAGACCACACTGGAGCTGGAATTCTCTCCCTGGGCACTGTTGACATTTGGGACCCGGCCCATTCTCTGGGGTATGGCTGTCCTGGGCGCTGCAGGGTGCTGAGCAGCATCCCTGGCCTCCACACACCCCATGCCAGGAGCACTCCTCAGTTGTGACAACCACAAATGTCCCCAGACATCACCCAGTGCCCCCCTCTCTTGCCCCTCTCTCAGAACAACTGCACTAAAACATACTCATAGAGCTTCTTGAATCTTTTTAATGGGTACATGGTTTTTCATTCCATGTAGTGCACCCTAATTTATTTAACTATTTGTCAATTGATAGATGTTTAGATTGTTTCCAATAATTTTCCGCTGTAAACATTACTACAATGAATCGCCAGTGACTTTGCTCACAGAGGGGATGAGTTTTATAGGACAGAGTCCCAGAATCAGAATGCTAGATCCAAGCCTAAATGTATTTTACATATGACAGATAATAGGTTGTTCTTGGAAAGTCCAGGCCCCATTGCTCATGAATCTGGCGAAAGCTGTGGATCCACTCTCCAGAAAACTGGGCAAATGTAAAATTCAGTTTATAATTTCAGATCCAGCAGGTCTCAGATTTATTGAATCCTCTTGGTCCACGCATTGCAGGTTCAGAACCTTAGGTGTGCAGTTTGTGTGGGTAGACTCCACGGAGGGGTGAGCCATGATCTTAGGAGATGTTTGGGCTGGCAAACAAGGCTCTACCCACAGTTTGGAGAGGCCCAGCGGAAGGAACTAGAAATGAGTCCCCAGTAACACCTGGCTGGTGCCTTTTGCTCCTGGAAGGAAAGAAGTAATAACTCAACTGATTGTCCAGGGACATAGATATATAGGGTCTGTCTCTCAACCCGGGATGATGGCTAAACCCTAGGAGAAGAGAGATTTAATCCAGAGTAACTTTTGAGTTGTTGCTGAGAATATTACCCTTTGCCCCAACAGGATAGGATCAAGTGGCCTGGCTCTGAGTTAGACCTTGCCCCGAAGGCATCAGACCCCCACGCGCTTGACTGAAGCACCTTAGAACTCTGCTCACTGGTAGGAAGATGTTTCCAGAGGTCTTGGAAGGATTCCTGGGCCACTTTGTTCCTTCACACAGACAGGTCTCTGGAAGCCCTCCCCTTTCCACCCCAGCCTACCAGGGCCTGTGCTGGTGGCCCATATTGTCCTGAGCTGACCGTCTCTGTGGAGGAACTAGCTAGGCCTCTTAGGCTAGCCACTAGAACCTTTTTCTCTCTTGGGGGAGGCAGGATGGCCTGCATTCAAGTCTGCAAAAAGCGCCTTGAAACCTGGAAAGCGCAGTACAGTGTAAGCTGGTGGTTAAGATCAATTTACTATTTCGACATTCTGAGGCCCAGTCCCAAAGGAGTACTGTGCTGGCCACATCCTACTCAGAGAGCTGTCATCTTGGCCTCTTGATCAATTCTGTTTTGAGTTGTCCTCTCCGGAATCCCTCTGGCTGTGGTCCACCCTCTTCTGCAATAGTTGCCATGGTTCTCTAACATCTCAGTTGTTTATCTGGACACGTCCATCTGTTTGCGTGTTTCTTTCCTCCTCCTCAGTAACACCTCTTCCACCCTCCTCTGTGCCCTCATAGTGTGGTCTGCTCAAAAGAGACATCTCTTCTCACGTAGTGATAACATTTATTACATTGCCACCCTGCGAACAGGCAGTGTGCTTTAAACCAGTAGGTCTCAACTGGTCTTCTTATCTGGTCTAAGGGTCCAAACACCCGCCTTTTTACACAAAAGGATGTGGGGACATTTATCTTCCTGTAGAACAGGGGGTCTCAACCAGGGCCAGTTCTGTCCTCCAGGGGACATTGACAGTGTCTGGGGACGTTTTTGGTTGTCACAACTTGGTAGGGCACTGCTGGCTTCTAGTGGGTGGAGAGGCCAGGGATACTGCTCAGCACCCTGCAGTCCTAGGGGACCCCCACTCCCAAGAATTACCTGGCCCCAAATGCCAGTAGTGCTGAGGTTGAGAAACCCTGCTTTAAGGCTTGAGAAAAGTGAGTACAATTCTACAAAAAAGTCCCTACTGGTCCATTCTTATGGTATTGGCCTAATTTTTCTAGATTTCCAAATACAAATAATCCCAGGTACACAAATGTGTACATACTTACAACTCAGCAGCCAGGCCCTAAGTCCTTAGGAAAACCCCAAGTGTCTTTTAGCATCTGGGTGGGTTTTTTTGTTTTTGTTTTTTGAGACAAGAGTCTTGCTCTATTGCCTGAGCTAGAGTGCCATAGCATCAGCCTAGCTCACAGCAACCTCAAACTCCTGAGCTCAAGCCATCCTCCTGCCTCAGCCTCCCAAGTAGCTGGGACTTCAGGCATGTGCTACCATGCTGGCTAATTTTTTCTATTTTTAGTAGAGGTGGGGTCCTGCTCTTGCTCAAGCTGGTCTTGAACTCCTAACCTCAAGTGATGCCCTCCCCTTGGCCTCCCAGAGTGCTGGATTACAGGCGTGAGCCACCGTGCCCAGCCTCAGCACCTGATCTTTTTGTTTAACCCTACAACACCTTGATTTTAGCAGCATCTTATCTTTTTAAGGAGGTGGAAACTCACGTGAGTGCTTGTCAGGCAGACATTACTTTGACCCTTCTATTGACAATGTCTGAGACAGTGTTTGGCTGTCACAACTTTGGCCAGGGTGCTAATGGCATCAAGTGCGTAGAGGCTGGGGATGGTCACTAAACATCCTCTGGTGCATTTTCCCCTTCTCCGCAAGAAAGAATTTTCCACCCCCAAATGGCAGCTCAAGAAATTCTGCCTTAAGCCAAGTTCTGGGTTTCAAAGGCTTGTCACAGTGTCATGTCTAAATTGAGAAGTAGAGGCCAGGCGGACGTGGGAGAGCGAGCTGGGAAAAGACGTACACTTGGTTACTTGGTTTCTCGCAGGTGAGGCTGTGGTGTTGATTCAGAGTTTCTAATCTGTCATTGGTGGGACCGTAACAACCTTAGCACCGCGCACGCCACTGCATCTCCTGGGAAAACCTGTCAAGGTGTTGTTCAAAATTGGTTTGGGCTTGAGTGGGAAGTTTGTGAGTTTTTACTTTTCACTGTGAACTGACCACTGATGAGCTGAGGGCCTGGGCTGGGAGAAGTTGAGACAATAAAAGCAACAGCCGTGTGTCCTGGTCCCATCGATTTGGTCCTCTCTGTTCTGCCCGTGTGACACCCACTCCCTCAGTAGCCGCCTGGCATTTGTGCCGACCTAGAACTGGGGCACTGGCCGGGGAGGAGATCCAGGCTCAGAAGTTCTCTTCGAAGTGTGTGTGTATTCGGGTGGCATCATTTCCAGACCTAAACTGCTAACTGGTTTCCTGATAAACCTTGTGGCCAGGCCATGAGGAGATTTGCTAGTATAACTGGGGATCCAACTGGCAGCTGGCCTTTTTTTTTTTCTCCCAAAGGGAGGGAGGGGGTTTGAATGGAAAGATCGGTTCATTCTGAGCTGGGAGGAAAATTCGTGACCACCACCTCCCATAGCTTCGAGGTTTGTCGGTGCTCCCTAGGCCCTGGGTTTGTGCCTAGAACAGGAAGGCGTGGCGGGTGCAGGAGGGCTGTATGCTGGGGGACCCTGGCCCAATCTGTTAGGAAGGTGGTAGAGTAAGCAGTATGGGGGGGACATGGCTGGTGTCTTAGAATGTCCCCCAGTACTGCCTGCTGTGACCTGTTTTTTAAACCTCGCTTTGTGGAACCCCTCTCTTGCTTTCCCACTGAAGTGCTTGGCTTGTTACATAAGAAACATGGAGTGATCTTAAGATAGAAAAATGTGGAGCTGTAACTTTGGCCTCAGCTGGAATAAAAATGTAGAGCCGTGGGCTGGGAACGACAGGTGATTCAGAGGCCCTTACACGAGGGCCAGAGTCGGCGGTTCAAAGGCTGAGCTTGGGATCAGCCCATGAGCCCCGCAGCTGCAGGCTGACCTCCGGAAGCCCCCTCTCCCTTGGGGAGGCGCCAGCAGCAGATGTAGGAAAGGGTTTTGCTCTGCGATAGCCACGTATGATGGGAAGGGGATAAATAAAGTCCACTCTTGCAGGAAGCCACGATGACTTGAGTCCAGGAAAGCGTGGCACGTGCTGGCTTATGCTGTGAGACGCTTGAACCAGCTGTGTCGGTACCCTGGACTACCACTGACAGGCGGGGCTCGCTCTCCCCACTCAGCTCTTGGTCACTAGCCTGCAGGGTGAGGTGGCATCGCCGCTGGCGTGCTGGCCAGACTGTGGAGGTACAGAGGTTTTTGAGACCATCCTTCCCTGGAGGAACCTGGAGGCTCCTTAGACCCCAGCACTCCCAGCCTGTCTGTAAAACCAGGTCCGTCTGGCTTCTTTCATAGGGCTGGCTGCTGGCGACCTCGGAGTGCTTGGTGACCAAGCAGCATCCCGCATATTCCCGTTCTTAACAAACCAGGGCCAAGAAGTCGTCACATTCCCACTTCTGCCACCCGTGACTGTACACTTGGCCACGTAAATAAAGCCGAGAGCCCAGGGTTCGCCTCTGACTCAGAATCCTGCCGGCCAGCTGGAGCTCCGTGGGCGCTAATCGCCCTGTGGATCTGGGCGTGTTTCAGCGCCAAGCCCTGCAGTGATTAATTACATTCTCTGTGCCACTTAATAGCAGCCTGTGAGCTTGGGTGTTTCCCTTTATCTTCTTGTCCAGTTTGAGAAATTAGGGGCTGTCACGTTTTCGAGACCCCGGACCTATGGAAGGCCTAGCAAGCTCACCGAGGAGACAGTACTGTTTACCCACCCACCCCCAACTCTGTCCGGCCTTCCTTTGGGATAACCGGCATTTGAATGCATAGTACGTTTGGGGGCCTGAGCTGCCGCCTTACCCTACTCTTGTCCGTATGCACATGTGTCTGTTTTTTCCCTCAGAGGAAAAACTTACAGGTTGGGGCCGGTCCAGCTGGGACCTGCCGTCTGCCCAGTGGTCTTTGGTGCAGGGACCTGCGATACAGTTGTGTCCTCCCTCCTATCTCAACTCTTCTCCTCCTCGTCAGTTGTTGCCAATATTTTGAAACTGATCTCATCTGGGGAAACTTAGTTTTTAATTCGGAGCATGCGGCCAACTTCCCTGATAGGATTTCAGAGGCAACTGCGTGTTTTGGGCTGCAGCGGGCCAGGGTGTGGAGGGAGGAACTAGAATTGTCTCCTGTGTTTCTGGTTTCTAAGCCGGTGAGGTCTCTAAGCTGTGGGAGGGTTGGCTGCTGAAGCCTTTCCAGCCTCTGGCCTATTTTGCCCCAGGGGGTCGGGATCCAGCCCATTCCAGCCTCTTTACCCTGCTTGAGCTCTCAAACCCTGATGGCTTTTTAATGTGTGAGCTGAAGTGTCAGGGGGCGGTCTCTTCTGGTTCCTTTATAAAGCTGTCCCTGGAAAGCTGGGTGGAAGAATGTGGCAGGCCTTGGCCCAGCTGGTCCCTCTCCCCCTCCCCTCCCTCTCCCCCACCTCTCTTTCTCTCCCCACCTCTCCTCTACTTCCTCCCTCCCTCTGTGGCCCTTCGCAGGCTGGCTTTGGCAAGCACTTTTCCCCAGCGCTGCAGTTTGGGTGCATTTCTCCTCATTTCCTGTTAAGCAGTGACCAGCGAGCACTCCATGCACTCAGGCTCCCAGAGGACGGCCTCTTCTTCCTTTTCCTCTCAGCTCCTAGAAAAACCTGCTGACTGGCCCGAGAGTGGGGTCACACGGAGACTTCCTCACCACGGCAGGAAAATAGACGGACCATTTCCTCCGCTGGACCTGACTCAGCACCGGCCCGCTGACCGCTTTGGAGAGGACTCCTGTCTGGCGGGTGGAATTTCCACACCTGGGTGTGGGCATGGAACACCCGCGGTGGGGGTCGTGCCCGGGCAGGGGGCGAGACGGTTCAGCTCAGCGTCTGCAGAGCAGCAGGGGGAGGTGGTCACAGCAGATGCCGTAATGTCAGGCAATATCAGATGCCAGCGAGGGCGCAGGGGTGAGTGGGCCTGCGTCCCCTCAGCCCCTGCCCAGGGACACCTTCTGGGCCCCTGAGTGGTCACATCCCCTCTCAAAGTTTCAGATTGATTTGGTGACTGTTCCGTTGCCTTTGCCACTAGATCATAAGCTCTTGGCAGGCAGGAGCCTCGTATTTACACTCACTGCTGCATTCCCAGCATCGAGCCTAGTCTTGGGACTGTCCCGGGGATAGGACGGGGAACTGACAATTGCCCCGTGCCCATGAGGGCAGATGGCTGCCCGAGGGGTTTGCGTGAGCACACCCCAGCGGGCCTGGGTACAGTTCAAGCCCTCACTTGGCTTTCAGGAGCTTCCAGAACCCCCGTCCTTATCTCACCTTTAAATGCCACTGCTCCCCTCCGTGGGTGACAAGGCCATCGGCCCACTTACCCTGCCTGGGCCAGGTGCTGTTCCTCCCGTCTGATAGCATTGAGCCTCCCTGCCCTTCCCTGCCCAGCCCCGGTCTCCGTCCGCTCTCTATCTGCCTCCACGGGCCTGTTGTATCTCCCTTTGTCCTGGGCGTCTGCCGGGACCACCGTGGGAAGTGAGTTCGCCCCCTCTAAGCACGCGGCCTCGCCCACACACCACAGCTAATCTTTGCGTTGAACGTACTCTCCCTCCGTCAGACAGCGAGCTCCCGGGCCGCCGTGCTCGGCACCTGCAATGGGCCGTGCTGCCAGGTACTCGCTTGCCAGCCAGGTCATCAGAAATGCACCCGACAAGGAGGTCCAGGTGGGGGCCTCCTTCTCAGCATGGAAGAGGGCTGTCCCTCAGAGGGGCCTCCTGTGTGTCCCTGGTGGTGGCCAGGACAGAGCACCAGGGAAGCAGGTGGCTGGCAAGGCCTTTGAGAACTCAATTGGGAACAGGTCCGACCGGTCTGAAAGAAAATAGTTCAGAGATTGTTCCCTTTGGTTTGGGATGTGCCTGAGCACTCTAGGGCAGCAGCCGAGAGCGACCCGCACTTGGCTGGGCCAGAGAGGCCTGGCCGTGTCACAGGCAATGTCTGCGGTCTCTGTAACCCAGAGCCTGCCTTGGGAAGCAGAGCCTAGACGAACTTGCTCGTCCTTTAACGCGGCAGGTGCCACCCAACCAGGCCGCTCTCTTCAGAGACAGCAGCTCCCTGGCTTGAAATACTCCCCAAACCAGACCCCTCCTGACCTCCAGAAACCCACTCCTCAGATCCAGTTGGCTTTTCTTAGACATGGCCACTTGAGCCTCGGTCTTGTCCTCCAGCCCCTCCCTGGCTTCCACGCCAAGGTGGCATTTCGAGTCTTCTTTGGTTTCTTGGGTTCTCTCTGTGGACTCGCCGTCCTGTCACCGGGCCTCTCGCCTCTCGTCCGCCACCCCCTCTGTGCCTGTCTTCCAAGCGCGTCCCCAGGCCCAGCTTGCAGACGGGACACTCCCAGCCCCCGACTCCCTCCGCACTTTCCCTGACACGTCGGCTGCAGTAAACGCCGTGAACCACCAGCCTGGACTCGTGTCTGCTGCCTGTGCTTTGGCTTCATTAATTAATTTGACTTTTTTCCTCGTAGATTGGTTTACTTTAAAATTTATTTTAAAAGGGTTCTTGGTATCAATCCTTGCTGTGGATAATAGTAACTGCAATAACAAATGTAACAGCAGGAAAACAGTGGAATAAATTCTTCCTGGGTGCTTGCCTTCTGGGCCTGAGGTGTGTTCTCTTGCTGAAGGGTTGTGCACACTAGCATGGCGCCCCGAAGGCTGCCCCGCCACAGTGAGAAATACGGAAAGAACCGCAGCAGGGATCCTGTGCTCACCGTGCGACTCGTGTCAGGATGTGGCTTCCTTAAATCGATCCCTTAGAGGTACCCAAACAGCACCTTGGCCAGTAATTTAAATACCTCCCAGTACACCCCAGTCCGGCCCCACTTTCTTTAAGCAGAGTGGTTGACCAGTGTTTTTTCTGTCTTTCTGAGCTTTAGCCCTAGCAGTTGAGCAGAAGCTCCTGCGGAGGGAAGCTGTAGGAACTTTCTGCTGCTTTCCGCCCTCTGTCATGAGGGTTTGTGACACACAGGTCCTCAGGGTTCCTCCTCCCCCCGCCACCCGCCTCCATGGGATGAGGCCCACGGCCCACTCAGGCAGACGGGCAGGCATCCGGCAGCCTAATAGCCTCGGTTCTCAGAGTCCCGATTGTTCAAGACGGACGGGCAGCCCCAGCCCTTCAAGGCCAGCCTTTGTGACTTGGACAAGGGCAACCCGGGGAGCTGGGGTGGAATTCCTCCGTCCCCTGACCCTAGCGCGCCCCAGCGTGGGGTCGGCCTCCATGCTCTCTCCTGGGGTTGAGAATCATTGCTATTATGTTAGGAGGAGAAAACCCCAGAACCACTGAGTCAGTCTTTCTTCTTGCTTGCTCTGGTCAAGTCACCTTCCACCCACGAGGACTGCTGGAGCTGCCGTGGCTCCCTGCTGGCTGCAGGGTGAGGGATGGTGGGGTAGGGGGGTGGCGCCTGTGTCAAGGCTGCCAACGCTGAGCTGTAGGTGGTGGCTGTCCCCACCTCTGCCATGTTCACTCTCACGGAGTCTGTGACGTACTTCTCCAGTGTTTTCACGCTGGACGCCCGAGAGCAGCCTCCTGTGTGGGCCCTGATCAGTGGGGTCCCTCCACTACGCCTCGACTGGTGGGTTTGGGGTTCGTGGGTGGGAAGCTGCAGAGCTAGTAGGGACTGTTCGGGGCCAACAGGGAAGGGCACTACTGAGGAGGGCGGCAGGAGAAAGGCCTTCGGCCACCTGCTGCCATCGCCTTTCTAGCCTGGAGTCTGCTCGGCTGTCAGAGGAGCGGAGAGGAGATGACACTTCTTAGCTGGGTCAGGAGCGTTCCCCAGGCCTGAAGGTCCCAACGCGTCACCAGGGCACAGCCCTTTTTCGGGCACCTCCTTAAGTTTGCGTTATAAAGTGTTTCAGATACAGAAATCTAAAATCAATGTTCATCACCCCACTCAAAACTAGCAGAACAGTTACACCTTTGCTGCACGTGGATTTATTGCTCAAAAACGGGCAGTGTTGCCTTGCAAGTTTAAACCTGGCATGAGTGATATCGCGTGGGTTCGTTTGTTTTCTTATAACCGGCTTTCTTGGCAGAGTTTTATTTGTGGGTTCCGTTCATGCTGGTACACACACCCCAGGTCGTGTCCGTGGCCGCGTAGCTTTCCCATGTGTGATAATTCCACGATGTATTTATCCATCCTCCTGCCAGCTGCCTGGCACGTGTGTGCGGTTTCCGCACAGCCGTACCTTCTTCCGTGCAGCCATATAGGTTTTCAAACGTTCTAGTCTGGAGAAAAACAACCTATTCAATTTGTATGACCTAAAGACTTGGACCCAAAGCCGAGGGTGTCATGTGTTTGAGCACTTGCAAAGTGTGTCATTTCAACTGTGCTCTGTGTGTTGTACGTGCCCAGGGGGCCTTGGCCAGGAAGCCGAGCGGGCGGGGAGGAGGCTCCCCAGGCACCGAGTCAGCTCTGGGTGGTCCAGAGCAGGCATCTGGACCGGTCAGCTCCGAGGACTCCGTTTCTGCTCCGTGTCCTCCTCACGGAGCTCCCTCGCCAGCCTGTGGCCTCCTCAGGAACCATATTTTCAGGTGTGTCCTGTGCAGTGAGACTGGGCGCCCAGAAAGCACCCAGCATGGCCTCCTCATTCGCGCATTCTGTGTCTACAGCTTTGCCTGCCCGCTAAGATTTATTTTAGCCCCCAGATCGGTACTTGAGGCACTCTTGCTGTCATTCGCAGACACACGGGGCACAGAGAAAACTTTGTTGCCTGGTGCCTGCATTCCCAGCTGCAGTTGGACGGGGCGATGCTGCCTTCCTGTTCCCTTGCTCACTGTGGGCCAGCTCCCATCCGCGCGCTTTCTGCATTTCCGTGGATTATTGGTGATTGTGTTTAGAGTGGCCCCAGTCATCATGCTGACTCGCTGTCTGGTGTTTCTCAGCCCAGTGAGCTGCGGTGAGTCTCAGGGAGAAAAAATCTGCGTGGAAGAAACTTCTTTCAGGCCAGTTAAAGTTCAGTGTGGATACATATTAAATAAAGTGGGAATCACACGAAACAAGGTTACTCATTGGTCATTTGATGAACGTGTTGTGACCAGAGGCTTGCAGAATCCTAACCCTGTATTTCCCCCAGTCGTGGTTCGACATGCGCTAGCTCAGTGTTCACAGCAACCTTCTAGAACAGAAGTGCCCCAAATGACGGGGAAGCTGGACTGTAGCTCCTGTGGCAACAGGACAACACCCCTCCACAGCTGTCCCCCTCCATGCTGGGCACCTGCGACTGTTTCTTAGTGGGAAAAGGGACTTTGTGAGATAGGGTCAAGGACGCAGACCTGGGCTGGGAGATTATCCTGGTTTATCCGCGAGGGCGGAGCCTAATCAGAAGGGCCATGAGCAGAGACCTTTCCCTGCCTCGGTCGGAGGGGGCTGGGTCTGCTGGAGAGAGAGCAGCGGGAGGCCACCAGCCTCTGCCAGCTTTGAGGACGGAGGGAGGGGCCACGAGCAGAGGGAGTCGGGTGGCCTCTAGACAGTGGAGAAGGTGGGAAACCCGTAGAACACCCAGAAAGGACCACAGCCCTGTCAGCACCGCAGCATTAGACCCGTGAGAACCCTGACAGACTCTGACCTGTTTAAGACTTGTGTGTTGCTTAAAGAATTTGGGGTGCAGCTGACGTGGGAGGATGGAAGCCCAGGACTTGGAGGCCAGCCAGGGCAACACAGCAAGACCCCATCTCTCCAAAAAACTTTAAGGCATGGTGGCGCCTGTAGTTCCAACTACTTGGGAGGCTGAGGCTGGAGGATCACTTGAGCCTGGGAGTTTGAGTTTGCAGTGAGTTGTGGTCACACCACTGCACTCCAGCCTGGGTGACAGAGCAAGACCCTGTCTCTGAAAAAAAAAGGAAAAAGAAGTAGGTAGTGTTCTTGGTCACTAGATTTGTGTTGATTTGTTACGGCAGCCATGGGAGACTTGTACAGGTCCACGCTGTCTTAAAGCCATGTCATGGTAAAGGTTTTCTGCCCAGTTGTTAAGGTGTGTGTGTATGGGAGAGAGAGGGAGAGAGAGATTGTTGTCCTCCGCAGAGGCTGGAGTCAACAAGAAAATAGGACCAGTTCGCTTTGCCAGGTTGGCTTAGGGGTACCCTGCTGAATGTGGTGTCCATCCAGCCGCCTTCGGTTACGACGCCCTGCAGAGCCGTCTTCAATAGCAGCTGCTCCCTGGTTCCTGGCATCCCACCTTGTTGACTCAGAGCTGGCGGCCTAACAGAAAATGCAGTCCCCGTTGTTTAACTTGGATTTTAAAAACCGTAGGATGCTGTTGCCTGATCAACCCCGAGGGTACCACACGCCTCGGAAACCCCACGGCAGAAACTGACCTGTGTCAGTTCCTATCGATCGCGTTAACGTCCACTGTGCTGAAGGCGCTTGGTGGTTCCTGAGTCCTGACAGCGCATTTTGTCTGATCCAGGAGCTCGGAGACCACGCCAGACGCCTGTCTGTGACAGCCCCGCACGACTTCAGCTTCACGACCCACACTTCAGAGTCGTGTGCTGGGCTTTTGTGTCCAAGCCTGCCTTCCCTGGCACAGACCCCCCACCCCCTCTCTCCTGCAGATGGCCAGGCTCCCCCCGTCCTTCAGAGCTGGCATGCGTGGCCACCTCCTTTGGAATTGTCCCTGGTGCCTCTTTCGTGAGGAGGAAGTGGCCTCTCCCCATAGATGGCTTGTCACAGGACCTGGTGTTCTTGTCTGTGTGCTTGTGCAGGTGTCTCTCTCTCTCTCATGCGCTGGCACAGACGATTTATAAACACTTGTCGAATCTGACTGTGACCTCAGACCACAGATGGCTTTGGACATAACATCGAAGGGTGAATGGGATCTGGACGTGGGAGGACAAGAGCAGGGAGGGAGACGCTGCCTCAGTACCTCTAGGCGGGCGGTGGAACAGGGCCCAGGCAGTAGGGCCTCAGCGTTGTGGGCCTGCCTTGCCTGTGGTGATCTTGCCCTCGTCCAAGCACCCAGGCACCATCCATCTTTGTGCCTGTCCCTCCAGGCGAGCGGAGGCCACCCTGGGTGCTGGGAGGAGCCATGGCTACCAGGTCGTGATCACAAGGTGGGAGAGATGTGAATATTCTTACTGCTGTTAGTTCAGGAAGTGGAGACCCGAGCCCTCCTCCCCGGTGACCGCTGGCTCTGGCAGTGCTCAACTCCTCCTCACTTTCCTGGTGTTCCCTCCTTTGTGCCAAAGGCGATTCTGGGATTTCCAGCAGTGGGTTTTCACCACTGACTTTACCACTGAAAGAGCAGGCGCCCTGGGTGTTTAGTGGGTGACAGCTATGAGCCTAGGACAGATGCCTGGGCACCAGGTAGGAGCAGCCATTGCAGGGTGATGGACACCAACACCTAACACGGCCCTGCTCATGGCATAGTCAGCAAACCTGCAGCAGAGGGGCCACTGACCCCTTCACCTCTCACCTCTCCCCACTGTGCCCTGTGCCAGCCCAGGATGACTACCTGCCTGGGCACTTTGGGTGGCCACACCTCGGGAAACCGGTCTTGGTGACCATGGGCCACAGTGGGCATGAATCACCTGTCACCTGAGCCTGGTGTCCCTGCCCTGGTGTGACAGGTGAGGACTGAAGTCAGGCGAAGGCACGTTCCTCGGCAGCTGCTCATAGCTTCTGCCTCGCAGCAGTTTTGTGGCAAAGCTCTGAGGCCAGCTCTGCCTGCCTGGCTCTCCACTGCCTGCAGCCAGGCAGGGTTTGGTTATTTCTGTTTGGCCTTCAGAGTCTTCCTCACCACGTCCTGTCTTCCCAGACCCCAGACCTGTGTCTTTCCCCAGGGATTCCTGTCGATGAGAAACCGCCCAGCTGTGGCAGCTGGGCCCACAGGATGAGGGTCTGGCGGCCTGGCTGGCACAGGTTTGCCGTCCGCAGTTTTCTCAAACCCCTGGCTCTCTGGTGGGGGAGCCGGCCCTGGGCAGGCCTTGGGCACAGGGCTGGGAATCGGACCGACAGTCTCTAGCCAGAGTGTCCCCCCAACGCGGCCTCCCCGTGAGCCACGAGAAGGAAGGTTGGGGGACGGGACCCTCCAGCTCCTGTGTTCTCTGTCTGAGGTGCTGCCCTCTGAGAACTTAGCCACCGGCAAGGGGTGGGATGCCATGAGGACCCCAGGAGGTCCCTGTCGTTACTTCATTGCAGGGCGCTGAGTATTGACGTAGTGTCTTGTGTCTGAGCCGCTGTTCCGAGCTTGGGTGCAGTGAGGGCAGGGGACAGACTGACCAGGAGGACAATCTCAGCCCCGGCGGATGGGACCCAGCACGGAGGGTCTAGGGAGCGGCAGTCAGGCAGAAGCAGCTCTGAGTTGGGCATGAGGTCCAGCCTTGGAGGAACACAGAACATGGCTGGGGGAATCTGGGGGGTGCTGCTAAGGTGAGGTGCGAAGGGGGTGGGGTCTCCAGAGAGGAGGCGTCAGTAACACGTAGGGAAAGGCAGTTGCGCCAGGTCGCCAGGTCACTCCTGCCTGGGTATGGAGGCAGGGGAGGGAGGATGGGGAGGGCTTCCTGGGGGAGGCGGCTTCTCATTAGGCCTTTAGATATGGAAAGGGCCAGAGGCGGGGTGGGAGGTGGCATCTGTCTTTCGGGAGGGGCTCTGGGCTTTCAGATCCATCACCTTCGCTGTGTGGTTGTGGGGGAACTCGTGACCCTGGCTGAGACTGGTGCCTGTGCGCCTGCAACCTCTCGCTGCGGTCACGGTGTCTGATGCAGAGGTGGTTTGGTGCTTTCCAGAGGCCCTGCCGCCTCACGGGATTTCCAAGCCCCGTTTCCAGTCTCTTCCTGCGGGGCTGTCTCTGCTCCAGCTCTGCCATTGATAAAAGATCCGTTTTTAAAAACACCTTCTCCTTCCTGTGTGTGTGTGCCACAGTGACACCCTGCCACCCAAACGCAAGCCATCGGGCAGCTCCCCACCGCGAACACGGCCCGTGGTCTGGTCTGGCCCGGCGCGTCCCTGCCAGGCAGGGCCCTGGGACTTATTACCTAATTTGCTTGTGGGTTGGGTTTTTCTTTTTTTTTTTTTTTTTGAGACAGAGTCTCACTCTGTTGCCCGGGCTGTAGAGTGCCGTGGCGTCAGCCTAGCTCACAGCAACCTCAAACTCCTGGGCTCAAGCGATCCTTCTGCCTCAGCCTCCCGAGTAGCTGGGAC